>JAKJMR010016796.1:44084-58694 GCA_024449315.1 Daboia siamensis
AGAATAGAATAGAATAGAATAGAATAGAATAGAATAGAATAGAATAGAATAGAATAGAATAGAATAGAGCTGGAAGGGACCTTGGAGGTCTTCTAGTCCAGCCCCCCACTTAACCAGGAAAATCTATGCTATACCATCTCAGGCAAATGACTGTGTAGCCTTTTCTTAAATATCTCCAATGATGGAGTGCCCATGATGTCTGGAGGGAAGCTGTTCCACTGGTTGATTGTCCCCACTGTCAGAAAGTTTCTCCTTAATTCCAGGTTGCTTCTCTCTTTGGTCGTTTTCCAACCATTGTTTTTATTTTATTTATTTATTTTATTTATTTTATTACATTTATATACCGCCCTTTCCCGAAGGCCTGCCCTCTGGGGCTTTGGAGAATAATATGACCCCCTTCTCTTCTTTGTGGCAGCCCCTCAGATACCAGAATACTGCTATCATGTCTCTCCTATTTCTTCTTTTCTTTAGACTAGCCAAACCCAAGTCCCGTAGCCCTTCTTCCTATGTTTTAGTTTCCAGCCCTTTGATCACTTTAGTTGCTCTTCTCTGAATTTTTTCCAGACTCTCAACATCTTTTTGGTAATATGGTGACCAGAATTGGCTACAGTATTCCAGGTATGGCGTCACTAGGGTTTTTATAAAGCGGTACTCACTAACAGAGTGAGCTCCTGTTACTCGTCCCAGCTTCTGCCAACCTAGCAGTTCGAAAGCACGTGAAAATGCAAGTAGAAAAATAGGGACCACTACGGTGGGAAGGTAACAGCGCTCCGTGCGCCTTTGGCATCTAGTCATGCCGGCCACATGACCACGGAGACGTCCTCGGACAAGCGCTGGCTCTTCGGCTTTGAAACGGAGATGAGCACCGGCCCCTAGAGTCGGAAATGACTAGCACGCATGTGCGGGGGAACCTTTACCTTTACCTTTACTAATACTTCACATGATCTTGATTCTATGCCTCTGTTTATACAACCCAGGATTGTGTTAGCTGCACACTGCTGGCTCACGGTGAAGTGATCGTCCACTAGGTCTCTGGGGTCCCTCTCACAGTCACTGTTTTTAAGTCAGGTCTCATGAGGCTTTGGGAAAAAAAAGTGCAGAGAAGAGCAACAAAGATGATTACGGACCTGGAGATTAAAACATAAGATGAACGGTTGCAGGAATGGGGTATGGCCAGTCTAGAGAAAAGAAGGACTAGCGGGGACATGATAACAGTCTTCCAATATCTCAGGGGCTGCCCCAAAGAAGAGGGAGTCAAGCTATTCTCCAAAGCACCTGAAAGCAGGACAAGAAGCAAGGGATGGAAATTAACCAAGGTGAGAAGCAACCTAGAACTAAGGAGAAATTTCCTAACAGTGAGAACAATTAACCAGTGGAATGGAATGGGTTGCTTTTAGAAGTTGTGGGTGCTTCAAAACTGGAGGCTTTTGAGAAGAGACCAGATAGGCACTTGTTTGGAACGGTATAGATTCTCATGCAGAAGCAAGGGGTTGGACTAGAAGACCTCCAAGGTCCCTTCCAACTCCCATATTCTATAACATTTTAACAGACAAGATGACCTGTCCATTAGGATAGTTGAGTCTAGATTATGGAGTCATTTTTTTGGTCTAGTAGTTAAGGCACCAAGCTAGAAACCAAGAGACTGTGAGTTCAAATCTCACCTTAGCCATAAGAGCCAACTGGGTGACCTTGGGCTAGTCCCTAGTCTCTTAGCCCAATCCACCTCACAGAGTTGTTGTGATTAAAAATAGAAGGAGGAAGAAGTATTCAGTACGTTCACTGCCTTGAGTTATTTGGGAAATAAATAAATAAATTAAATAATAAATGAACAAACAAACAAACAAACTGTTTTGGTCACCACAATATAAAAAAGATGTTGAGACTCTGGAAAGAGTGCAGAGAAGAGCAACAAAGATGATCGGGGGACTGGAGGCTAAAACATATCAGGAACGGTTGCTGGAATTGGGAATGTCTAGTTTAATGAAGAGAAGGACCAGGGGTGACGTGATAGCAGCATTCCAGTATCTCAGGGGCTGCCCCAAAGAAGAGGGAGTCAAGCTGTTCTCCAAAGCACCCAAAGGCAGGACAAGAAGTGAGGGATGGAAACTAGTCAAGGAGAGAAGCAACCTAGAACTAAGGAGAAACTTCCTGACAGTGAGAACAATTAACCAGTGGAACCACCTGCCTCCAGAAGTGGTGAATGCTCCAACACTGGAAGTCTTTAAGAAGAGACTGGACAGCCATTTGTCTGAAATGGTATAGGGTTTCCTGCCTGAGCCGGGGGTTGGACTAGATGACCTCCAAGCTCCCTTCCAAATTTATTATTGTTATTATTGTTGTTATTGTTATTGCTGCTCTTATTGTCATTGTTGTTAATAAATAAACAAACAAATGGATCAGAACTTTCTGCCATGCTTCCTTCACTCTCTTTTATTTGGTTTGATTGCCCAACACTGAATTTGCCTGTAGGCCGCTCATAAGAGGAAATCGGCCAAGGTGGCGGTGCTCCTTGCCTTGGGCCTAAGTGAGAGAAGCACCTGGATCTCAACTTGGTCCCATCTGTGGAGATTCTCAGTCATCTAGGTCATGGTTGCTGTAATGTTTTGGGCCTGTTTTACTTGAACTGTACCACGTGGTTTTGAATGCTGTTGACATTGCTTAATTAGGGAATTGGGTAACGGTCGCTAGCTCCTCAGACAAGCAGTCTCCAGGACCACCATTGGTTGGCTCTAGGGCGGCAACAGACTCCTTCAAACCTATTGGCCATTTAATAAAGCATGTTTCTGCCTGAACTCTCTCGCCTCGTCTCCTGCTTGCAACAAAGAACCCAGCAGACAACAGATGCTCCTAAGATGTTTGAAAGAGGTGTCAAAGAGGCCACCTAGGTCAAGACTGAACAGCCCTCTCTCTATGGGGGTGGGGGAATCCAACATCATCTATCTCTAGTCCACCAAGAAGGCCCCACACCCATTTGCACCACTCAGGTGACCCTGAGGACACAGATTAAACCTCCAAGTGGCTTCAACAACTCTCTGAAAGAATGCAAATGACCAGCGGTCTGCAAGGAGTATAAATCCTTCCATTTCCCCCACCATCCGGTCAGAGCTGAAGAAGCTTCCGGGGTGAGAAGCACAATGTCTTCAAAGAAAAACAAGGAAGTCCAGTTGCCTCTTGGGGGGGGGGGGGAAGCACCTTTGGGATAGTCTTGGTCTGGGCTACAAAAAAATTGAGATAATTGAGTTGTCGTTCTAATGGGCAGCAAAAACGTCACATTTTTTGTACCCCTTTGCTGGCAATGTATGGCTTGTTTTAGGTATTTTTACAACCCAGAATTGCTACTGCACCTTGGATCAAGATTTTAACAGGAAACTGACCGGTTATAACTTTAGCCAGCAAAAACAGAAGGTCTAATGTCCCAGCTGAGAGTAAAACCAGCGTTGCACCGATAGGGAATTCAGGAGACAGACCACTGATCCATAATTGATGGCCAGGATTATAAAAGCTATTAAGAAAGCATTCCGAGGGATTTCTCCAGTCCAAATACAAGTTCTAATTATAGTGAATGTAAGATTCAGCTTTTTGCGCTTCTCTCTCCCATCCCCGGGGGTCCGGCGGCTTTGAGGTTTCTTATTTTGGGGTGACCGATAGAACTTCTGCCTGATTCTTGGAATTAAAGGTTCCCCCGCACATGTGTGCTGGTTGTTTCCGACTCTAGAGGCTGGTGCTCATCTCTGTTTCAAAGCCGAAGAGCCAGCGCTTGTCCGAGGACGTCTCCGTGGTCATGTGGCCGGCATGACTAGATGCCAAAGGCGCACGGAACGCTGTTACCTTCCCACCGTAGTGGTCCCTATTTTTTTACTTGCATTTTTACGCGCTTTCGAACTGCTAGGTTGGCAGAAGCTGGGACGAGTAACAGACGCTCACTCTGCTATGCGGCACTCAGGATTCGACCCGCCAAACTGCTGACCTTCTGATCGACGAGCTCAGTGTTCTAACCCACTGAGCCACCACGTCCCTACTCAATTCTTGGAATATTAACAGACTAATCTGCCCTTTGCTTTCAACTTTGCCAAAGCAAGGCACTCATAACCAAAGTATGGAACTTTAACCCCAAATTCTCCACGTAGCCTCCAATTTTTTTCTTGTTTGTTTGGAAAGAGTGCAAAGAGCAACTAAGGCTCTAGAAAGAGTGCAGAGAAGAGCAACAAAGAGGATCAGGGGACTGGAGGCTAAAACATATGAAGAATGGTTGCAGGATTTGGATATGTCTAGTTTAATGAAAAGAAGGACTAGGACTGATATTGTGACCTCCCGATTGGACTACTGCAATGCTCTCTAAATGGGGCTGCCCTTGAGGACCACTCGGAGGCTTCAGCTGGTGCAGAATGCAGCCACGCGGGTTGTGATGGGGGTTTCCCGATACTCCCATGTGACACCTCTACTCCGCGAGCTGCATTGGCTTCCGGTTGCCCTCCGGGTGAGATTCAAGGTGCTGATGATGACCTATAAAGCCCTAAATGGCTTGGGTCCGGGATATCTGAGGGAACACCTGCTGCCGGCATCAAGCTCCCTTCGTCCCGTGCGCTCCCACAGGGAGGGCCTTCTCAAGGTGCCGGCGGTAAAAGATTGCTGGCGGACAATACCCAGGGGGAGGGCCTTCTCTGTGGGTGCACCAGCCCTTTGGAACCAGCTGCCTGTAGAGCTTAGGACTTCCCCTGACCTTTGCTCATTCCACCGGGACCTGAAGACCTGGCTCTTCGAGCTTTCTGGCCTGGACTGAGAGTATTAACTGGGGTTTTAATTGTATTTTAATTGTAATTGGGTTTTTAGTTCAAGGTTAGTGTAATCATTTTAATTGTTTTTAATGTTTGTAATTTGTTGTATTGTTTTTAAAAAACCTTGTGAACCGCCCTGAGTCCTATGGGAGAAGGGCGGTATATAAGTCTAAAACTAATTTATTTATTTATTTTATTACATTTATATACCGCCCTTTCCCGAAGGACTCAGGGCGGTTTACAGGGTAATTAAAAAACACAGATATAAAAGTTAAAAACAAATTAAAAAAAATTATATTAATCCCTGCATTAATAAAAACTCCAGTTAAAATTCAGATTAAAACTAAATTAAAATTAAAAATTCGCAGCCTGGGCCAGAGAGCTCGAAGAGCCAGGTCTTCAGGTCCCGACGGAATGAACGGAGGTCGGGGGCAGTCCTCAACTCCACCGGCAGCTGGTTCCAAAGGGCAGGCGCACCCACAGAGAAGGCCCTATCCCTGGGTGTCATCAGGTAATAATAATAATAATAATAATAATAATAATAATAATAATAATAATAGCAATCTTCCAATATCTCAGGGGTTGCCGCAAAGAAGAGGGAGTCAAGCTATTCTCCAAAGTCATTAAATTAAACATAACCAACACAAGACCCACTCATGCTTTTTATCGTGCCTTTTCTTTGAGCCGGTTCGTTTGGGCCTCAAGCTGTTGTGTTCACCAAACCATTTGTTGGATCACAGGTAATTCCTAGAACAGTGATGGCAAATCTTTTAGAGACCAAGTGCCCAAACTGCAACCCAAAACCCACTTATGTATCGTCGGGTGCCGGGTAGACGTGGCCCATTGGGTGGGTGTGGCCCATTGGGTGGGTGTGGCTCATTGGGTGGGCATGGCTGTGGCGGTAATGGCAGGCTGCGTGGGACTAAAAAGTTCAATCAATCAATTCCATCTTTTTTTTTTCGCACAAGAAGTTGAAATAGATAGATTGATTGAACCTGTTTTTTCCGCACATGGTGGCGGAGGCCTAAAACGAAAAGGTTTTATAAAACCCAGCTGAAAGCCTAGGATTAGGGCGACGGTGTGTGTCCCCACAGAGAGGGGCTCTGCAGGCCACCTGTGGCACACGTGCCATGGGTTCGCCATCATTCTCCTAGAATCTTCTCCTACACCCACGTTGGAAAACATTGATTGCCTTTCTATCCTGCTTCCAAAAAGTCCAACTTTCACTTCCCTGGTGTGGTAGGGAAAGTCATTTGATTTATTTTCTGAATATTTATTTGTCCGGCACACGGAGTCCCTTAATGGAGACCTGTCACTTCCTCTTTTATCGGAGGATAAAATAAGAAACAATATGAGCCAGCTGTCTGCAGCTGCAGCCCCAAAAGCTAATACAATCCCGGGTTGTATAAACAGAGGCATGGAATCAAAATTCTCCTGCTTGAGCAGGGGGTTGGACTAGAAGACCTCCAAGGTCCCTTCCAGCTCTATTCTGATTTATTGATGGCGGTGAGGAATTCTGCCATAGCCCGCCTGCCGTGGTGCCTCCTCGTGAGCAAAAAAAAAAATTGCATTTATCAAAACGTTATCACTTGCCCCGGGATGTTAGCTGATATCTTCTGTTTCTCTCTGTTGTGGTTTGCCAGTAGACAGAGTAGTGGAGGCAGGGGAGAATAACCACCTTGGCAGAATGTCTGTGATGGGGCATCCAGGATAATAATCTGGACTCTCGGTGGAAATGATTTCACGCAAAGACGAGCTGGTTGCCCTGGAAGAGGAGACATTTCTCTCCACTTTCCCTCCACTTTCTGCTGAGTTAGAAAGTTGCTACTTTGCAAGGCAGCCTCGTAAAATTTAAATATCATGAGCTTCCTTGACATTGTGATTCATGAGCCAAATAATGGCGCCATTAAAAGAGAGTGGAAGCTGTTAGCCCAGTCACTTGCGAAGCTCCGAATTAGGGTTTCTTGAAATATGACCGCCAGACTCCGATGCAAATGCATCCCCTTCACTCTGGCTGAGTACAAATGGAGGACGGGAGAGAGGAAAGAACACTTGGTTAGCAAATTGTAAAGGATGGCCAACCCCAGAGAGATAAACTTTGACAAGGGACTGCTAATTCAGCAGGATTAAGCATGCTAATGCCATATTTCTTAATTCAGAGTCGATTGTGTTCAGTTAATCAGAATGGAGCTGGAAGGGACCTTGGAGGACACCTAGTCCAACCCCCTGCCCATGCAGGAGAACCTACACCAGGGGTCCCAAACCCCCAGTCCGTGGACCAGTACTGGGCCGCTGCATGCCAGCAACTGGTCCACCCAAACAAGCAAAGCCCCATCCGCAAGATGCAGGCAACACACAAAACCACACACTTTCCAGTCCATGGAAAAACCTCTCTCCATGGAACCGGTTCCTGGTACACAAAAGGTTGGGGACTTCTGCCCTATGCCATTTCAGTCAGGTGGCTGTCCAGTCTTCTCTTAAAAATTTCCAGTGGTGGCGCACCCATGATTTCTGGAGGCAAGCTGTTCCACTGGTTGATTGTCCTCACTGTTAAGAAGTTTCTCCTTAATTCCAGGTTGCTTCTCTCTTTGATCAGTTTCCAACCATTGTTTCTTGTCCTGCCCTCTGGTGCTTTGGAGAATAATTTGACCCCCTCTTCCTTGTGGCAGCCCCTCAAATACTGGAACTCTGCTATCATGTCCCCCCAATTTCTTCTTTTCTTTAGACTGGCCATACCTAAATCCTACCATTGTTCTTCATATGATTTAGTCTCCAGGCCCTTAATCATCTGGTTGTCCTTCTCTGCATTTTTTTCCTAGGTGTCAACATCTTTTTTGTAATGTGGTGACCAAAACTGGCTGCAGTGTTCCAGGTGTGGTCTTACTAACAGTTTATAAAGCAGTACTAATAATTCATGTGATTTTGACTCTACGCCCCCTGTTTATACAAGCAAGGATTTATTAGCTTTTTTGGCTGCTGCCGCACACAGCTGACTCATGTTTAAGTGATTGTCCACTAGAACTCCAAGGTCCCTCTCACAGTTGTTGTTTTTGAGCGAAGTTTCCCCTAATTTGTACTTGTACCTTTGGTTTTTCAGGCCCAGGTGTAAAACCTTGCTTTCCTCCACACAGAGAGGCAGAGACACACAGAGACACTCAATGCACTGAGATGGACAGACTAACTATGAGACTGAAAGATAAAGAAGAAACAGAATACTACCAAAGCTGGAAATTATTCTACAGATGGCTAGAGGAGAGAACCAAAGAGTAGGATTTGATTATGTATTGCATTTTTGAACCCAGACTGCATGCTGGTTGAAAAATTAACATATGTATGTAAAGAAAAAAGATCTAATAAAAAGCTTTTAAAAAGAGAGAGAGAGAGACACTTCCTAGTACCAATTTTGCCTTCGATTTCCATATCTTTGGTAAGGCCACACTTGGAATACTGCATCCAGTTTTGGTCACCATGATGTAACAAAGATGTTGAGGCTCTAGAACAGGCATGTCAAACTGCCGGCCCATGGGCTGGATGCATCATACTGAAACCGTGCCCACCCCATTGCTGGCAATGGGGGAAAAGTTGTGATATGTCACGCGACATCATGTGTCTTTGTGGGTTTGACATACCTGCTCTAGATAGAGTGCAGAGAAGAGCAACAAAGATGATCAGGGGACTGGAGGCTAAAACATATAAGGAACGGTTGCTGGAATTGGGTATGTCTAGTCTAGTGAAAAGAAGGACTAGGGATGACATGATAGCAGTGTTCCAATATCTCAGGGGTTGCCCCAAAGAAGAGGGAGTCAAGCTGTTCTCCAAAGCCCCTGAAGGCAGGACAAGAAGCAACAGATGGAAACTCATCAAAGAGAGAAGCAACCTGGAACTAAGGAGAAATTTCCTGACACTTTAATTAATCAGTGGAACCACCTGCCTCCAGAAGCTGTGAATGCTCCAACAATGGAAGTTTTTAAGAAGAGACTGGACAGCCATTTGCCTGAAATGGTATTGGTTCACCTGCTTGAACATGGGGCAGGACTAGAAGACCTCCAAGGTCCCTTCCAGTTCTATTCTATTCTATTCTATCCTCTGCAGTCAGGCCCTGGTATAGATAGTGACAAGGAAGAGCAGAACAACTCTTGAGCGAAAGAGAGCTTGCACAAAAAGAGGATACTGAGAGTAGTTAGGTTTACACAGCAACCACACAGATACACTGAGGTGTGTACAAAAAAAAGTTTACTTGTGGGATAAGACAATAGCACAGTCCAGGGGAAAAAACAGTCCAGGTCATACACGAGTAATGAAAAAGATAGCAGATAACAACAGTCCAAGGATTATCCGATACAGAGTCTTCTTACCAGTCCGCAAGTCAAACACAGTTCTACAGGTTTAGCAAAACAGTAGCAAACCCACAAACCATGATAAACAGCAAGTAACAGCTAGTGAGAGTGAATGTAACAGAGAGAGAGAAGTTATGTCTCTAGCTCCCTCTTATGGCCGTAGGACACAATGCTGGTCAATCATTAGAAATTATGATGCAATGCATTACATAGTTAAAGTGATACATTACAGTTCTATAACAGTGATACAATCGTAGTTCATATATATTGCCAACCTAACCAGTTAGGCCACAGACATATACCTAACAGATAGTCCTCAATATACAACCATTTGCTTAGTGACTATTCAAAGTTACCATGACACTGAGAAAATTGAGACATGAGCCCTTTTCACCCTTACGACCATTCATGCTATCAAAGTTCGGATGCCTGACAAGTGGTTCACATTTAGGATGGTTGCAGTGTGTCCCCGGGATCACATGGTCCCCTTTTGTGACCTTCTGACAAGGAAAGTCAATGGGGAAGCCGCTTAAGAACCGTGTTGCTGACTTAACAACTGCGGCAATTCACTTAACAGCTGTGGCAAGCAAGGCCATAAAAGGGAGCAAAACTCACTTAACAAATGGGTCACTTAGCAACAAACATTTTTGTTGCTCACTTGTGGGTCCTAGGCCTTGGTGGGATTCAGCCAGTTCACACCACATCAGCAGAACCGGTAGCTAATTTTTTGTTGCCCAGGCCCAGATTGGACTTCCGGAAGCAGCATCCACACAGAGAACCGGTTGTTCACATATTTGAATCCCACCATTGCTTCCTTCCTTCCTTCCTTCCTTCCTTCCTTCCTTCCTTCCTTCCTTCCTTCCTTCCTTCCTTCCTTCCTTCCTTCCTTCCTTCCTTCCTTTCTTTCCCCTCCCATTGGTCTTCCTTCCTTCTTTTCCTCCTTCCATCCACCTGTCCTCCTTCCTTCCTTCCTTCCTTCTTTTCCCCCTCCCTTCCATCCATGCTCTCTTTCCTTCCTTCCTTCCTTCCTTCCTTCCTTCCTTCCTTCCTTCCTTCCTTCCTTCCTTCCTTCCTTCCTTCCTTCCTCCTTTCTTAGCCCATATTCTGTGCAGAAGCTCTTGTACACATTGCCATCTACAAACAGCTTACAACAGTTCATTTAATGACTGTTGTGTGCTCCTGGCTGCTTTCAAGTTCACGCAAGGTATTAGTAACGCTTTATAAAACCCTAGTGAGGCCACACCAGGAATACTGCAGCCAATTTTGGTCACCATATCACAAAAAAGATGTTGAGAGTTTGGAAAAAGTTCAGAGAAGAGCAACTAAAATGATCCAAGGCTTGGAGACTAGAACATACGAAGAACGGCTGCGGGACTTGGGTTTGGCCAGTCTAAAGAAAAGAAGAAATAGGGGAGACATGATAGCAGTGTTCCAGTATTTGAGGGGCTGCCACAAGGCAAAGGGGGCCAGGTTGTTCACCAAAGCACCAGAGGGCAGGGCAAGAAACAATGGTTGGAAACTAATGAAAGAGAGAAACAATCTGGAATTAAGGAGAAACTTCCTGACAGTGAGGACAATCAACCAGTGGAACAGCTTGCCACCAGAAATCGTGGGCGCTCCATCACTGGAGATTTTTAAGAACAGACTATACAGTCACTTGTCTGAAATGGTATAGGTTCTCCTGCTTGACAAGGGGCTGGACTGGAAGACCTCCAAGGTCCCTTCCAGCTCTATTCTATTCTATTGTGGTCATACGCTGAGGACTGCCTGCTTGTGCCGTTCAGTGTATGCTGTTCCTGCCCGTATCTAAGCATGCTAACACCATATTTCTTGAAATCAGAGTCTATTGCACCCACCCACACACGCGCACGTGTCTCTGTTGCACCATTACCTGAGGCAGTGTGAGAAGAGAGATTGCACCAAGCTAGAACTTCTTCTTCTTTTTTTTTAACTTGAGGTCACTGTGTAAACAGTTAATGAAGCAAAGACACTTGAGGGGATTCGTTGGCTGAAGACACCGAGATGTGTTTCCCCTAGATGTTCAATTGGCGGTTACAAAATTACTTTGGCACGGCTGGGAAAAGAGCTGTGGACACTGCGTCTCTCCCCGCATTAAATGAAGTGTTCAGAATTAATTTCTAAGGCAGCAGAACAGTTCAACTGGAGCATCGAATAACGGCCGGGAGGAGAAGAAGAAGGAGAAGAGAAAAAAAAAATCAAAGGAAGAAAGCAAGCAAGAGGTTAGAGACACTTCATATAATCTGGGAGGGAAGGAAAGGGGTTATTATAACACTTCAGCTAACATCTTACCAGTAGATTTACCTTGTAAATTAGCTGGCTTTAAATGCATCCTTCAGTGGCATCCGGGGAAAAAAAAAAAACTAAAATCCAATTAAGATGAATGTCTTGGATGAGAGCCAACGTATAAAGCAGTCCAGTGACATTCTGCTCGGATGCTCCAGAACCTAATCGAGCAGCAATTCCAGCTCTGAGGACAGAGCCGATACCCATGTACAAACAGTCCACCTTCTGGCTTATTCTCCTGATCCTGGAGGGGGGAAAAAAAACACAGCTAGAATTCCCTTGGTTTGTCCTTAGTTCTTTCAAGAGGCAAGTGGACGTTTTTGTTTTTCTTTGAAGACGTTGCGCTTCTCATCCCAGAAGCTTCTTCAGCTCTGACCGGATGGTGGGGGAATGGAAGGATTTATACTCCGTGCAGACAGCCGGTCATTTGCATTCTTTTAGAGAGTCCTTGAGGCTACTGGGAGGTTGAGCTCTGTCCTCAGGGTCACCCGAGTGTTGCAAATGGATGTGGAGCCTTCTTGGAACTGTTGACAGGACGGTGTTGCAGACTGAAGAAAGCTCCTTGGATGAGAAGCGAAATGTCTTCAAAGTGGAAAAAAAAAGTCCAGTTGCCTCATGAAAAAGCACCTTTGGGACAGTCGTGACCTGGATGACTGAGAACCTCCATAGACTTCATCCTCCATATTCTCAGCATTGGAAGACGCCCAAAAGAGGAACATCAAAGATCACCTTTGGGTGGGACAAAAGAGAAGAAAAAGAGATGTTTCTTCAGAAGAACAGATGAGGGATACGTCTGTTGTGATTCAGTGTCAGCCTGTGTTCCCAGCAGCTGAATCTGAGGAATCTGAGGAGGAGGAGGGGTTTGGAAAGCCTTCAGTGTCGGAGGGAGGCTCTGATGCACTGCAGGACTCTCAGCCTTGCTCCTCCAGTCGTGTTCCTCATGAGGCTCAGCTGTGTGAGTATGAGGTGTCGGACTCAGAGGAGTCACAGCTGAATCTGTTTAGAGACGCTAGAAGCAGAAGGCAAGCAGAGCAGAGCAGAGCAGAGAAAATCAATGAGGCAACTCAGTGAAAGGAGGAGAAGGCATTGAGAAGCCACGCCTTGGGACTGATAATGAAAGGGGAAGGTGTGGTCAGGGCTGGTTGCTGAAGGCAACCGTTCAGAGACATTCAAAGAGAATCCTGGTCTGTTCTTGCTCATCTGTTTGACTCTTGTTTGTTGACTCTTGTTGGATGTTTTGAATCATGTATTTTTTGGGTTGAAGAAAATATTCTGCTGTTTTTTTGTTTGAAAGACTTTATCATTTTTGAACTGTAAATAAATTTGGGTTGGGTTTTTTCCAGCCAATTAATTTGTCGAAAAGGGAAAGGGGTTGTCCCTGTCACACAAACAGGGCCGGTCGTAGGCTGGAACAGAACAACTTTCAAAGCTGATGCCTAGAAGTGAAACTGAAATATGTTTCTTTTTTTTATTGTTTTTTTTTCCTCTACATACATATGTTAGTTTTTCAAACAGCACGTGACCTGGGTTCATAAAACGCTAATACATAATCAAGTCCTACTCTTTGGTTCTCTCTTCTAGCCATTTGTAGAATAAATTCCAGCTTTGGTAATATTCTGTTTCTTCTTTATCTTTCAGCCTCATAGTTAATCTGTCCATCTCCGAGCATTCCAGTATCTTTTTTATCACTTCTTCATTCATTCTTCCAGCATTGTGCATAACTTATTCTTGCTGCAGTTATAATATGTAAAGCCAAATATAGATTTTGCTTATTAATCTTTTCTGGTACTAATAAAAAAAAATCAGGATTAAATACTACATGTTCTCCTAATATTTTTTCTAACCAAGCATGTATTTTTTTTCCAATAAGCCTTTACTTTGTCACATGTCCACCAGATATGATCATACGTATCTAAATTATGTTTACATTTCCAACATTTATTTGATACATTTTTAAACATTTTTGCTAATCTTGCCGGAGGCAAGTGCCATCTATAAAACATTTTATACAGATTTTCTTTGTACGCAGTTGACATTGTCAATTTATAATTTCTCTCCCATAATTTTTGCCATTTTTCTAATTCTATATTATAACCAAAGTTTTCCGCCCATCTTAGAAACTGAAATATTATGATACCCCATAACACCTTTGGGACATTGAGGATGGAGGTTCACTCTCCGAGCTTGTGGATTGGTTTCTGAACATTTTGTTACCAGGCTAGGTAACATCTTCAGTGGAGAACATCTCAATCACCTGAGCCGTGCAGATGGGTGTGGAGCCTTCTTGGCTGCGGGATGCTTCTTGCCCTGGGTCCCTTCACCATTGAAGAGGGGGTGTAAGCTGTTGGGGATGAGTCTGTGTTGTCTGCACCTCAAACTGAAGCGCAAAGGGTTCCTGGAGTCTGCAATGTTTTCTGGAAATCCGGTTACCCTCCCGCACCATTGCAGACTCCAGGAACCATTTGTGCTCCAGCCTGAGATATAAACAACACAGACTCTTTGCCAACAGCCTGCACCCGTCTTCAACAAGGAAGGGACCCAGGGCAAAAAACATCCTGCAGCCAAGAAAGCTCCACACCCATTTGCACCACTCAGGTGACCCTGAGGAAAACCTCCAAGTGGCCTCAATGACTCTCTAATGGAACGCAAATGACCAGCTGTCTGCAAGGAGTATAAATCCTTCTGTTCCCCACCATCCAGTCAGAGCTGAAGAAGCTTCTGGGATGAGAAGCGAAACGTCTTCAAAGATAAACAAGAAAGTCTAGTTGCCTCCTGAAAAAAGCACCTTTGGGACATCCATGACCTGGATGACGGAGAATCTCCATAGACATTCGCGTTTTATTTTGTCCCTCCTTTGGCACCCTCTTTTAGTGATTCTGTTCAACTACTTCTTCAGTATTAGAGTAACTCTTGTCCTGCGATGAGCTGATCCACAGCAAGTTGGCCATGGCGGGTTTTCCCACGGCATGTTGGCTGCAACGCGTTGGCCATGGCGAGGTGGCCGTGACGAGTGGTCGTAGACATACGGCCACAATTGAGCCCAAAACTGCCATTGCGAAGTGAAACATTTGTTAAGTGAAGTTTGTTGCCGTTGACCACGTTATGGTTGTTAGGGGAATCCCTGCAGTTGCTAAGTTAGTAACAGGTGGATAATTTGGTTATCTCTCATTGAACTCTGTGACACTTTTTTTTTT
>JAKJMR010016800.1:0-33995 GCA_024449315.1 Daboia siamensis
GTTAAAACAAATAATAAAGGTGATAACGGGCAACCCTGCCTCGTACCCTTTTCAATATTACATATTTCAGTCAAACTATTATTAACAATTATTCGAGCTGTTTGCTTCTGGTATATTGCCCTAATTGGTTGTAAAAATTCATCCCCAAAATTCATTTTATCTAATACTTTCAACAAAAATTTCCAATCCAATTGATCAAAAGCTTTTTCAGCATCCAAAAAGATCAATGCTGCAGGGATCTGGTTATTCCTTTCCAAAAATTCCAACAAGTCAACTATATGTCTCACATTATTTTTCATTTGTCTACCACTTATAAACCCAGTTTGATCACCATGAATCACCTGTTGCAATACCCTCATAAGTCTACTAGCTAACACCTTAGCAAATATCTTGTAGTCCGTATTCAAAAGTGAAATTGGCCTATAATTTTTTGCTTGAGTAACATCCTGATCTTCTTTAGGAATTAAAGATATAAAAGCAGTTTTCCAAGACGGGGGTACTCCTCCCCCCTTTTGAATTGTCTGAAACAGTTCCTTTAATGGCTTTATCATCTCAAACTGTAGATTTTTATAATACACAGCAGTCAAACCATCGGTGCCTGGTGCTTTACCTACTTTTAACTGTTTAATTGCCAAATATATTTCTTCCTCAGTTATCAACTGATTCATTTCTTCTTTTTGCTCTTGCGTAAGAACCGGAATATTAAAGTCTTTTAAATATAAATCAATGTCCGTTTCGTTAATCTTGTCGCTAGCATATAATTTAGAAAAAAAATCAACAAAGGTTTCCTTAATAAGATTCTGTTGATACACAATCTTCCCCTTATGTTCTATTTTGTCTATATTAGAAACCCTTTGCTTCTTTCTTAACATATATGCTAACCATCTGCCTGGTTTATTGGCATTGCAAAAAGTATTATGCCTTGCAAACCGTAAATTAGTTGCCACCTGATCAGCCATTAACTTATCAAATTGTCCTCTTAATAACTTAATAGTCTCTTTAATCTTCACGTCCGATGGGTTCAAAATTAAAGCCTTTTCTTTTTCTTTAATCTCTGTCTCTAATTCTTTCCTCCTAAATTCCAAATTGCGTCTATATTTGTTATTAAGATATATCAACACTCCTCTCATATATGCCTTACTAGCATCCCATACCATTTCCATAGAAGTACCCTTATGCATATTCATTTCAAAAAAAACTTTCATTTGTTTCTTACACTCTTCCACATTTTTCTGATTTCTGAACAGATTCTCATTTAAACGCCAGGAACGTCGTTCTCTAATGTCGTTTCCAATCTCCAGCCAAACTGGACTGTGATCAGACATAGTCTTTGAACAAATCTTTATCCTCTTAGTTCTAAAAAAGAGATCATTAGACAATAATATAAAATCAATCCTGGAAAAAGATTGATGTCTATCAGAAAAAAAAGTATAATCCCTTTCTTCTGAGTTCCTCCAAACATCACATAGTTCCATATCATCCATCATCTCAAAAAAAGACTTAGGCAATTTAGCATGACTTGGAGTACTTCTATAAGATCCACTCTTATCCATTTGTACATTCAAAACACCATTCCAGTCTCCCATAAAAATAAAAGATTTATAATCCAATTGGGTAATCTTGCTGTGTAATAAACTATAAAAATCAGCTTGCTGTTGATTAGGAGCATATAATCCAACCAAAAGAGTTTTTTTGCCTTCTATTAACAAGTCCACAATAACATATCTTCCTTGTTGATCTGCTTCGATTAACTCTGCTGTAATTGTATTCTTAACATAAATAACCACTCCATTTTTCTTGTTAGCTGCAGAAGCAATAAATTGTGTACCTAATCTTGAATTTAATAAATACTTTTGGTCCATAGCTCTAATATGTGTTTCTTGTAAGCAAATAACATCAGTCTTAAATTGCTTTAAATATTGAAAGATTTTCTTTCTCTTCTGTGGTGAATTTAATCCATTGACATTCCAAGTTAAAAACTTAGTCACCATTTCTGGCAACCCGAAGCTTTTGGAGCGCGTCTTCCAGAATCCCCTTCACATTTTTAGGCCGCGCTCCTCCCACAGCTTCGCTATAGGTACACTTTGGAAGTTCCACAACATTCTGCTGATCCTGCTCTTGCTCACGTCTGATTCGTCTCGAAGCAGCACGCGTAATCCTCTGGTCTCTTACTTCTTCTGATACTGTTGAAATTTGACCCACTCCTGCTGCTTTCTCATCTGTCTGTATTCCTTCGGCATCTTGAGACTTTCCCTCCTTTGTTGATTCCAGAAGTGGTATGGGGATTGCTTTTAAAACATTGCTATAAAAATCACGTGCCTGCATCACTGTAGCAAGACGGTATCTTGTATCTTCATACATTACCACCATACCCACTGGGATCTCCCATCTAAACTTGATATCACGTCGCTTAAGCTCCTGTGCCAGAAATGCAAATTCCTTTCGTTTCCTTAAAATTTTTGGAGGGATCTCTTTTAAAACCAGGACTTCTTGCTCTGCAATCACAAGCTTAGTATTGTAAGAGACTTGAATAACTTCATTCCTGGTTGCTCTCTTTGTAAAATAAACAACCACATCTCTAGGTAGTTTCCTTTGTCTCGCAATCCAGGAATTAACACGGAAGATTTTATCTATATCTTCTGCAATTCCTTCAGCTGGCCTTCCCAACACATCTTCCAGAGCAACAGAAACTATTTTCTTCAAATCTTCCTAGAGATTCTCCTTAAGACCTCTAATTCTCACAGCAAATTCCATTTCATGGTATTGTACCAATGTCAGGTCATAATCAATTTTATCCACCGCATTCTCAGTCTCTAATATCTTTGCATCCAATTTAATATTATTTTGAGTGAGGTCCTCCACTCTTTCGTCCAGGCGTTCAATACATATCGCCATGCCTTGAAATGCAAGCAAGATGTCCTCCCTTATTACTGTAAACTTCTCCTCCAACTTTTCATCCATAATTTCAGCTAATTTTTCTGTCAGCTTCTCATCCAACTTTTCATCTATCATCTCAGCTAAATGCTGTGAATGCTTTTCCAAAGCATCTTGCAAAACTTTAACTGTTAAAACAGGCGAAGGTGAAGGTGCAGGAGGTGCTAAAACTTGCACTGAAGATTGCGGCAGGGGGGAAGCCCCCGCACTTTTAGTAAGTTTAGAAGATTTAGCCGCCATTTTTTCCACTATTGCAACTACGCACTTTCACTTTCAGGGTCTTCAATGTGGATTGAGCCAAAGATCAAAAGTTCACTTACTCCTTATTCTCTTGCATCGCTCTGCCTGCTTTCTTGTCTTCCAAAATCCATTCCTGTAAGCAGGGATGGTTGCGTTCGCCTTGTTCTGCTCCAAAAGACACGGAGCAGAAACGCTGCGCAGCCCGGAGAAATCCAAGCTTCGGGGGGGCTCGATCCTTCAGCCGCCAGAACTTTAAGCCCTGGCGGCCCCGGAGAGCCCTTCCCCTACTTGGATACTCACCCCCTCCTCTTCTCCCGAGGAGGGGGCTTCCGAACCGCCGAAACAGCTGATCGGTGCTGTTTTCGGCGGTTCTACAAAGGCGCGAAGCTGACAACCTGAAAGCAGCTGTCGTCGGCGGCGCCTTGCCACCGAAGACCAAAAAACCATCAGTTTTGCAGATCTGATGTCTCCTTGTGTAGATAGGCCATGTTATATCTTGCATTTGTTAGGAAAAACTGCTTACAGCATGAAAACTGCCCATTGCAGATAGAGCTCCCATTCGAAAAACAAACACATATTCATGTTCCCCCAGCTCACCGAAGACCAAAAACCATCAGTTTTGCAGATCTGATGTCTCCTTGCGGAGATAGCCCATTTTATATCTTGCATTTGTTAGGAAAAACTGCTTACAGCATGAAAAGTGCCCATTGCAGATAGAGCTCCCATTCGAAAAACAAACACATATTCATCTTCCAAAGGCTCCCCGAAGACCAAAAAACCATCAGTTTTGCAGATCTGATGTCTCCTTACGGAGATAGCCCATGTTATATCTTGCATGTGTTAGGAAAAACTGCTTACAGCATGAAAAGTGCCCATTGCAGATAGAGCTCAAATTCGAAAAACAAACACATATTCATGTTCCCCCGGCTCACTGAAGACCAAAAAACCATCAGTTTTGCAGATCTGATTTCAACTTGCGGAGATAGCCCATGTTATATCTTGCATTTGTTACGATAAACTGCTGTTTGTTTTTCGAATGGGAGCTCTATCTGCAATGGGCACTTTTCATGCTGTAAGCAGTTTGTCGTAACAAATGCAAGATATAACATGGGCTATCTCCGCAAGGAGACATCAGATCTGCAAAACTGATGGTTTTTTGGTCTTCGGTCAGCCAGGGGAAGATGAATATGTATTTGTTTTTCGAATGGGAGCTCTATCTGCAATGGGCACTTTTCATGGTGTAAGCAGTTTTTCCTAACAAATGCAAGATATAACATGGGCTATCTCCGCAAGGAGACATCAGTTCTGCAAAACTGATGGTTTTTTGGTCTTCGGTGAGCTGGGGGAACATGAATATGTGTTTGTTTTTCGAATGGGAGCTCTATCTGCAATGGGCACTTTTCATGCTGTAAGCAGTTTTTCCTAACAAATGCAAGATATAACATGGGCTTTTTTATGGGAGATTGGAATGGCGTCTTGGATGTACAAATGGACAACGGAGGTCTTTTTAAAAGCACGCCAAGTCATGCTAAACTGCCTAAATCTTTTTTTGAGATGAAGGATGACTTGGAATTGAGAGATGTTTGGAGAGAGAGGAACTTGCAAGAAAAAGACTTTACTTTTTTCTCCGATAGGCATCAATCTTTCTCCAGGATTGATTTTGTATTAATTACTAATGATTTTTTTCCTAGGATTAAGAAGATCAAGATTTGTCCAAGAACTATATCTGATCATAGTCCAGTATGGTTGGAGATAGAAAAAGATAATGGAGATAGACGGTCTTGGTGTTTAAATGAAAATTTGTTTAAGTACCAGGAAAATGTGGAAGTGTGTAAAAAACAGATGAAATATTTTTTTAAAATTAATATGCATAAAGGTACTTCTATTGAGATGGTTTGGGATGCAAGTAAAGCTTATATGAGAGGTGTATTAATATATTTGAACAATAAACATAGACGTAAATTGGAATTTAAGAAGAAAGAATTAGAGGATGAAATTAAGGAAAAAGAAAAGGCTTTAATTCTGAATCCATCTGATGGGAAGATCAAAGAGGTAATTACTTTGTTAAGGGGTCAGTTTGATATGTTAATGGCAGATCAAGTGGCAACTAATTTATGGTATGTTAGACATAACACTTTTTGTAATGCTAATAAACCGGGTAGATGGTTAACTTACTTGTTAAGGAAGAAGCAAAGAGCTTGTAATATAGATAGAATAGAACATAAGGGTACAGTAGTGTATCAGCAGAATCTTATTAAAAAGACTTTTGTTGATTTTTATTCTAAGTTGTATGCTAGAGATAAGATTAGAGATGTAGATGTAGACGAATATTTGATGGAAACCAATATTCCTGTTCTTACGCAAGAACAAAAGGAAGGGATGAACCAATTGATAACTGATGAAGAAATCTTTCTAGCAATTAAACAATTAAAAGTGGGTAAAGTGCCAGGAACTGACGGTTTGACTGCCGTTAACTATAAAAATTTACAGTTAGAAATGGTGGAACCTTTAAGGGAATTGTTTAAGACAATTTAATTGGGAGGAGGGGTCCCCCCATCATGGAAAACTGCTTTTATTTCGTTGATCCTGAAGGAAGACCAGGATGTCACCCAAGCCAAAAATTACAGACCAATATCGCTTTTAAATACAGATTATAAGATATTTTCAAAAATCTTAGCCAACAGATTAATGAAGGTAATGCAACAAGTGAGTCATAGTGATCAAACTGGATTTATAAGTGGTAGACAAATGAAGATAATGTGAGACACATTGTAGATCTATTGGAATTTTTGGATAGAAATAATCAGATCCCCACAGCTCTGGTTTTTTTGGATGCTGAAAAAGCCTTTGATCAATTGGATTGGCAATTTTTGATGAAAGTATTAGAGAAAATGGAATTTGGGGAAAATTTTTTACAACCAATTAGGGCAATATATAAGAAGCAAACAGCCCATATAATAGTAAATAATAGTTTGACAGAATCATGCAATATTGAAAAGGGCAGAAGACAGGGGTGTCCGCTGTCACCTTTATTGTTTGTTTTAACATTGGAAATATTACTGATTAAAATTTATTTATTTATTTATTTATTTATTTATTTATTTATTTATTTATTTATTTATTTATTTATTGTATTTATATACCGCCCTTTCCCGAAGGACTCAGGGCGGTTTACAGGGTGATTAAAAACAAAAAATACAAAAGTTAAAAACAATTAAAAAAATATATCAATCCCTGAACAAATAAAAACCCCAATTAAAATTAAAATTAAGATTCTCAGCCTGGGCCAGAGAGTTCGAAGAGCCAGGTCTTCAGGTCCCAGCGGAATGAACAGAGGGCGGGGGCAGTCCTAAGCTCCACTGGCAGCTGGTTCCAGAGGGCAGGCGCACCCACTGAGAAGGCCCTATCCCTGGGTGTTATCCACTGGCAATCCTTTACCGGTGGCACCCTGAGAAGACCCTCCCTGTGGGAGCGCACTGGACGAAGGGAGCTCGATGCTGGCAGCAGGTGTTCCCTCAAATATCCCTGACCCTCGCCATTTAGGGCTTTATAGGTCATCACCAGCACCTTGAATCTCGCCCGGAGGGCAACCGGAAGCCAATGCAGCTCGCGGAGTAGAAGTGTTACATGGGAGTATCGGGAAACCCCCATCACAACTCGCGCGGCTGCATTCTGCACCAGCTGAAGCCTCCGACTGGTCCTCAAGGGCAGCCCCATGTAGAGAGCATTGCAGTAGTCTAAACGGGAGGTAACGAGCGCAAGAGTGACTGTGTGTAGGGCATCTCGGTCCAGGTAGGGTCGCAATTGGTGCACCAGGTGAACCTGGGCAAAAGCCCCCCTGGTCACGGCTCCTATATGGTCTTCAAAATTGAGCCGTGAATCCAGGAGGACGCCCAAGTTGCGAGCCCTATCAACGGGGGGTACCACCTCACCCCCCATCGTTAGAGGTGGAATACTCTGGTTAATCCGAGATGCCGATATGCACAGCCACTCAGTCTTGGCAGGATTGAGACGAAGCCTGTTTCTCCCCATCCAGACCTGGACCGCCTCCAGGCAAGGGGACATCACGGCGAGGGCATCGTTGGTTTGGTTCGGAGTGGAAAGAAAAAGTTGGGTATCATCAGCGTACTAATGATACCCCACCCCGAAACCACGAATGATCTCACCCAGCGGCTTCATATAGATGTTGAAAAGGAGGGGAGAGAGAACCGACCCCTGAGGAACTCCACAAACAAGAGGCCTCGGGGTAGATCTCTGCCCTCCCGTCAACACTGACTGCGAGCGGCCCAGGATATAGGAGGAAAACCACCGTAAAATGGTGCCTCCCACTCCCAAACCCCTGAGACGCTGCAGTAGGATACCATGGTCGATGGTATCAAAAGCCGCTGAGAGATCTAATAGGACCAGGACAGAGGAACAACCCCTGTCCCGAGCCTGCCAGAGATCATTCACCAGCACGACCAATGCTGTCTCCGTGCTGTATCCGGGCCTGAAACCCGATTGGTACGGGTCCAGATAATCAGTTTCCTCCAGGAACAGAGGAAGCTGATGTGCCACCACATTCTCAACAACCTTCGCCAAAAAGCGAAGGTTGGAGACTGGATGATAGTTATTTAAAACAGCCGAGTCCAGGACAGGCTTTTTGAGGAGGGGTCTCACCACCGCCTCCTTCAAGGTGGCAGGGAAGACACCCTCCTTCAAAGAAGCAGTTATTACTGCCTGGAACCAGCCTCGTGTCTCCTCCCGGGCCGCATAAACCAGCCAGGAGGGGCATGGATCCAACAAACAGGTGGTGATGCTCAGCCTCCCCATGATCCTGTCCACATCATCAGGGGAAACAGGATTGAACTCAGTCCAGATAACATGCTCAAGACCGTCTCATTCCTCCACGTCAGACTCTGCCCAGTCAGAGTCCAGACCGGCCCGGATCTGAGCGATTTTGTCCGCCAGATGATGACTAAACTCCTCGGCTCATCCCTGTAAGGGATACTCCCTCACCTCCTGGTTAAGGAGGGAGCGAGTCACCCTAAACAGGGCGGCCGGGCGATTATCTGCGGACACGATGAGGGTAGCAAAGTAATTAGACTTCTCCATCCTCATCGCCGCAAGATAAGACCTTATAAAGGTTCTTAACTGCAATCGATCAGATTCGGATTGGCTGGACCTCCAACTGCTTTCTAGACCCCGTCTCCGACACTTCATCTCCCGGAGCTCCGCAGAGAACCATGGAGCCCAATGGGATCTGCGCCGGGTCAGAGGTCGCAAGGGTACAACACAGTCAAGTGCCCCGGCAGCCGCCCTTTCCCAGGCATTGACTGGGCTGTGGGTGAGGGCGATGGGTATAGACCCAAGCGCCATCTGGAACCGTTCTGGGTCCATTAGGCGCCTGGGGCGGAACCACCTGGTTGGTTCCACAGCCCAGCGGCGGGGGGTGGCATAACGGAAGACCAACCGCAGGAGATGGTGATCTGACCATGACAGGGGAACAATGGTTGGTGAACCCCCTCCCAGATCATCCAACCACTGTCCAGACAGGAACACCAGGTCGAGAGTGTGACCCCCCCACATCAGTTGGGCCCTGAATCACTTAGATCAGGCCCATGGCTGTCATGGAGGCCATGAACTCCCGAGCTAACTCAGACGACCTCCCAGTGAAGGGAAGTTGAAGTCCCCCAGAACTATAAGCCGAGACTCAAACTAAAATACGAGACTCAAATAAAATTAGGGGAATTCAAATAAGAGATCAGGATTATAGATTGAGGGTGTTTGCGGATGACTTGGTTATTACAGTAACTCAGCCGGAGTATTCAGTTGTAGAATTGATGGAGATAATAATGTCATATGGGAAAGTTTCTGGATTTAAGATAAATACACAAAAAACTAAAATATTGTCTAAGAATATGACTGTACCACAAAAGGCTGTTCTAGAAGAGCTAACAGGATTTGAAATAGTTAAAAAGATTAAATATTTGGGGATATATCTGTCAGCCTCAAATGTGAAGTTATATAAAAATAATTATGAATTTTTATGGGGAAAAATACAAAAGGAATTAGATGGTTGGAAAAAAATACAATTGTCTTTATTGGGAAGAATTGCAGCAGTGAAGATGAATGTTTTGCCAAAATTTTTGTTTTTGTTCCAAATGATACCTATACTTAAAAAGGATTTAAATCTGGAGGAATGGCAAAAAGGAATTAATAAATTTGTCTGGGCAGGGAAAAAGCCACGAGTTAAATTTAAGATAATGAAAGATATGCGTGAAAGAGGTGGTCTTAAAATGCCTAATTTTAAATTATATTATGAGGCTGCTGCTTTGTCATCGATAAGTGACTGGTTTAACTTAACACAAGGGAGATTATTAAATCTTGAAGGTCATGATTTGTTATTTGGTTGGCATGCATATTTATTGTTTGATAAGAAGGTAGATAATGTATTTAAGATACATATTTTAAGGCTTGCTCTGTTGCGAGTTTGGAAAAAGTATAGACATAAGTTAAATTATAAGATACCAATTTGGGCAATACCCAAACATGCAATAGAAAATATAAATGAGGGATTTAAACAGGATGAGACTACATATAAGGAAATCTTAAGTCTAGAAAGGAATGTATGGCAATTAAAGCCATATAATATTTTAAAAGAAGAAAAGGTTGTACAAACTTGGTTTCAGTATGGGCAATTACAGGCAAGATGGAAAGAGGACCAGAAAACTGGCTTTTTGATGACTGATGAAAATTTGGTAAAACAAATTAGAGATCAAGGTCAAGTACATATTAAAAGGATATATAATGCTTTGATAGAAATTGACTCAGAAACGGAACTTGTTAAAGATTGTATGATAAAGTGAGCTCAGAATTTCCAAGAAGTTAAAACAATGGATATTTGGGAAAAGATCTGGGTTAGAAATCTAAAATTTACGCATATAAGAGAGAACTTTTATAAAATGTTTTATAGGTGGCACTTAGACCCTAAAAAATTAGCAAGTATGTATCCGAACTGCCAGCCCAAATGTTGGAGGTGTGGCTGTGAGGATGCCACGTATTTTCATATATGGTGGACTTGTAAAAAGGTTAAAGTTTTTTGGATTAAAATTTGGAGGAATATGCAAAAGATATTTAAGAAAAGGATAAAGTTTTCTCCGCAATTGTTTTTATTGGGTATTATTACAGATACTACTGTTATAGATACAAAATTGATGTTGAACTTAATTACGGCAGCGAGACTTTTAGTAGCGCAATACTGGAAGAAGGAAGAACTGCCGACTATAGAAGAGTGGACTTTGAAAGTTTCTAATTTGGCGGAAATGGCAAAGATTTCAGCATATTTGAAAGATCAATCGCAACAGAGATATATTGTGGAATGGAGAAGATGGATTGAATATATTCAGAATAAATATGGGACTAAAAAGTTTCATTTAGCATTTGAATAAGTAGTGGATCTTTATGACGTATAACTAGTTAGTAATTATTTCATTAATATTTTGACTATGGAGAGTTAAAGTGCGATAGAATTTAATGTTTTATTTTTGTTGTTAGCATATTGTAGATTATGCTTGTTTGTATTATTATACCCTGTATTCAGCTCTGGGAAGTCGGGGAGGGGGGAGGGGAGGGGAGGGTTGGGGAGAGGGGAGGGGGAGGAGGGGGGTTTTTTGTATTCAAAAATGTATTGTAAAACTTTTCAATAAAAAAAAGAAAGTTATTTTTTGACTGATAGGTGTATTAATTCAAATATGAGACAGTACATACTAAGGGGAAAAGACAGGAAATATTTATGGTAATAGTTTGAGATGTGTACTAATGATATTTGTATGTAATTGAATTATGATAACTCAGCTGCCAAGTTGCTTTTCAAAGATATAAATTTAATATTAGAATATTAATATTTTTTTTAAAAAAGTTTTCAACAGTGGTTGGGGCAGCTAGGAATAAGACATAGACACATAAATCCGTACACAGAAGCTGAGAATGGTGTGGCTGAAAGATGGAATGGAGTCTTGCAGACCATAAAAGACTCACTGCTGGAGGATTCTGGTCTGAGCAGGTCATATTGGGGCGAAGCCATGTTGACTGCTAATTATTTGGTCAATAGGCTGTGGAGTTCCTCTGTAAATAATAATAAACCTTTATTGTCAAAGTACAACATGTGTACATTGAGATTAGCTGAGCTCTCTCCCCCCAACACACAGTGACAACAAACCCTCCATCCTACCACACCATGTGAACCAACTACTCCACACACCGGCTATGTGAGAGAAAGCTATCTCTAGCACATTTAAGGGTATTTGGAAGTAATGTATGGGTGCATATTCCAAAGGCAATCAGGAGAAAAGCCAACAAAACGCTAGAAAGCTCAGATTTGTGGGCTATGAGCCTGGCTCAAAGTGCTATTGCTTTAGTGATGGGAGCAGAAGGATAGTAATTTCCAGATCTGCTAGCTTTGCAGAGCAGAATTGGGGCAGAACTGATGTGCTGCCACCATGTGGCTGTTCTTGGGAAATTACCAATATGCTAATTGGGTCTACCAGTGCCTTCCCCCTTTGTGATGTATTTCCTGTCCTGCTCATGATGCTGTACTGGGACCCACCCCTTCTGGGTTGGATTTCCTCCTTCTCCTTGCTCCCTTGTTTTCCATCCTCCATTGTAACATCTGAACACAAGCCATGCGGACAGTAATCCTGTTACTGTCTTTTGACCTTAGAGCACCGACCAGATTCACCTGACCACACCTTCTCTGCTGTAACCACCTTCTACATGCAAAATAAAGGTATTTCAGATGAACCAGGTGCTTTATGAGTTCACTGTCTGGAAAGGGCTGTTAAATGTGACTAGATTCACTTAAACAGACCAACAAGTGTCTTAACAAGGAATTAAAATCACTATACAACGTGCTTTGATCTAGAACAACTGATGCCAATTCTGGGGATGATCCACTTAGTGATGGTTACTCACTTAGTGATGGTGTCAGTGTTTAGGGAGAAGCTGAAAAAGGACAAGAAAAGGAGTCAGAAAAAGACGTTGGCTCTGATGTGAAGCAGGAAAGGGTTGACAGTCAAGAGCAGTCAAAGCCACACAGGTCAGAGTGATGGAACAAAGTGATTCCACCTAATAGGTATTCAGCTGGGAAAGGTGTGTAATGTGTGTGGTATGAGCCAAGAACAGTTTCAGGAAGTATTGGCACTACCCAAAGTGGAGCAAGTGAAGTGGAAAGAGACCATGGACAAAGAAATGAAATCCATGGATGAACATAAAGTGTTCACCTCTATGCCTCAAGGTTACAAAGCTGTAGGATTTAAATGGGTATACAAAAAGAAAGTGTTACCCAACTATGAAGTCCAATATAAAGCAAGATTAGTGGCACATGGGTTTTTGCAGAAGAAAAATGTGCACTATAAAGTATTTGCACCAATGGTAAAAAGTGAAACTATAAGGTTGGCACTAGCATTGGCAACGGCACGTGGTCATAAAATTTGGCACTTTGATATAACCACAGTATTCCTCAATGCAGAGTTGGTGGAAGAAATTTACATGGTTCAGGCACCAGGGTATGAAAGTAAAAAGGCTGGCACTGTGTATAAATTGAACAAGGCCATTTATGGGCTGAAGCAATCAGCCAGAAACTGGAACATCTGTTTCAATGTGGCATTGAAGGGTCTTGGGTTCAAGAGTTGTAAGGCTGATGGTTGCATATATACTGCAAGGTTCCATGGTGGGGATTGCCAATTATTAGCATTTGTGGATGATCTTTGCTTCATTGCAAAGGATCTGGCATAGGTGAAGGAATTTGCTAATCAATTGGAGAAAAGGTTTGAGTTGAAAAGACTGGGTGAAATATAAAACTATCTTGGTGTAGAGCAGACATGTTAAACACAAGGCCCATGAAGCCATCCTGGAAACAATGAGGGAATGGCCCCCGCTGCCTTGGCCCTGGCCCAAGCTGGGAGCCAATGTACAATTTCATGGTGGTCATTTATGCTGAAATACATTCAGTCTTAGCTCCACAAGGCTGTCTGGAAACAGTGAGGGACCGGCCCATGCCGCGTCGGCACTGCCCCCTGGGCGCACGCTGTGGAGGTATCACCCTTTGTGAAAAATTAAGAAATGCACCATCGCCTAGAAGTGGCCACATATGACCCTGCCTACTTTGGGAGGCTAGGGCCTGGGCAGCGTTGTGCTTCTCTTCAGATTCGTGCCATCCGGCTCAGCCTCTCGGTACTGTCAGGAAAGTGCCCCGCTGCCTGCCAAAACCGGGCAGGCTGGGGGCTGAGCAGCATTGTGCAGGTAACATCGACTCTCATGCTGCTCATGGCATCCCCTCTCCCAGCGCCCACCAAGCCGGATATGTGAAGTAGGCGAGGGCCATGCCTCACGAAGGATGACACTTCCCCAGCTGCGTTTCTTGCCTGTTTTTCTCCCTCCCTCATCTCAAATATTTTCCTACCACTCTGTTCTTGGAAGGAAGGAAGGAAGAAGGGAAGGAAGGAGAGGGAGGGTCTGAGGGAAGTCCTGCCTTAGTCCTGCCCTGCTGCCCTTTCACCATCCCCTTGCCCCCTCCTCCTGACCTCCTGGGTGGGTCTCCCATCCTATTGCTAAGGAAGCTTTGGATACAAAGCCAGGTCTCTTCACATGGAGAGGTAGTGGGCCTCCCTCTTGACTTTGCCCTCCTACCCATCATGAGCAACCTGGCTAAGAAGAGCAAGCACAGCAGCAGCAGCCTTGAGGAGGAGGTAAGTACAGCTGGGCGCCACCTTGGGGAAGTGGGGCTGGGCTTAGTGCCGTGAGTGCTTGACAGCTGGGCTGGGCATTTGACCTCCGTACCACCGTCCAATCCCCCCCCCCCCACATGGCCTGAGAGGAACAGTGAGGCTCCTCCAGTGGACCATGCCTTGGCACTTGCCCCAGTCCCATCTTCTTCTGCCAGAGACCGTCAGATCTGTCCCACTCCTGCCCAGGCCCCCATTGGCACCCTTGATGCTAATGATGTAGAGCTGGCCACGCCCACCCAGTAGGCCACACCCACCCAGCCCACCAAGGGAAACTGCAATGCTGATGTGGCCCTCAATTGAGGCAGGCTATAAAGAAAGATACAAAGAATACATCAAAATGCTGCATGTCATAAATGTGAGGTAGGACACAAAAGTGAGGCATGAAGAAAAATGCGTGTATTAGTTAGAAGAAGAACAAGGAAATGGAAAATGTCAAACCACAAGTTCACCTGTGGGTCACATCTAATAAGCTAGCACACAGTTCAGTTGCAGCTAACCACATATGTCTCACTTGTAGCTAACCACATACATGGTACAGGAAACCTAGAGGCTAGCAAAGAGACAAGGTTGTAAAACAATTTAGCAATGCAAAGGGGGACTAGAAATGAGCTAGAAGGGGGCCTGTAATTCATGTAACCAATCAGAGCTCATAAGTTACATTTCCATGTTTTGCTACTTTTGGAGACTATATATGTACCGTATTTTTCGGACCATAAGACGCACTTTTTTTCCCCAAAAGTGGGGGGGAAAACGAGGGTGCATCTTATGGTCCGAAGGTGATCTGTATGGCCAGCCCCAACCTCTGCAAGTGGAGCATGAATCGGCACGTGCTGAGAAACGCCGATCTCACACTCCTGCAATCTGCCTCGCTCGGTTTCAGCTTCCCTTGCTACAAGAGAAAGCAGGCTGAAACGGAGTGAGGAAGATTGCCAGGAATGTGAATCGGCTGATCTCGCGCTGCTGCAATCTCCCTCATTTCAGTCTGCTTTCTCTTGTAGCAAGGGAAGCTGAAACCGAGCGAGGGAGTTTGCAGGAGCACGAGATCGGCCGATTCGCATTTCTGGCAATCTCCCTCCCTCCGTTTCAGCTTGCTTTCTGCAAGAGAAAGCCAGGCCACAGGGCCGCCTCCGCGGGTACTGCTCTAATGCAGAGAGGGAAGGACAAAGAGGGAGGGAAGGAAGGAAGGAAGTGTGAGATGGTCTCACGAGGCCAATGTTAAGGTGCTTCCAAGTAAAAAGCAGCATGCAGGGATGCAATCATTTATAGCTTTATTCAACGTTAGAGTTAATAGAAAGAGTTCCCTGGCATGGAGGCATCCATGCCTGGATTGAGCTCATGGATCAGCAAGCAAGTAAGCAGAAGAAAGAACAAAGAGAAACTAGAGAGACTAGAGAGATGAGCAGCCCCTGAGCAGAGGTATTTATGGGGGTCCTTAGTCCCTCCCTTACCAATTAACTCTCTCCAATGGGGCTGCAGGGGCCGAAGACCCCTGACCCACCAGTGGGAGCAAAGATGCTTCTTTGCTCCCATCTGATGACCTTTTTGGGGAACTGCCATGGCTGGCACAAAAACATCTAACAATTCCCCTTCTTGCCAGCCAATGACAGGGACCAGTGAATGTATGTGAGGGGGCGAGCAGGTGTCATAGACATGCATATACACGTTCAGAAGACCAAACACAAATGCTTACACAGAAGGTTGTGCCGGTCAATGGGAACAGATTTGGTGAACAGATCAGCTATCTGGTCAGTTGTATTACAATGCTCAACATGTATAAACCCCATTTTGGCAAGCTGCCTGACATTTTTATAGCGTATGTCTATGTGGCGGGACCTAGAGCCCACTGCATATGCCCCCAAGATTGCAATTGCAGCCGTATTATCCTCTTGAATTTGGATGGGCAGAGGAGGAGGTGCCCAGATGCTCGTTATCAGAGCATCGAACCAAATCAAATCATTGGCCGTGTCTGACAGGCTGGCATTTTCCGCCTCGGCCGTGGAGCAAGAAACAAATTTTTGCTGCCTAACATGCCAATGGATAGGACAGCCATTTAACAATATGAGGAAACCAGAGGTGCTCCGTCTACTTTTAGTGTCACCAGCCCAGTCTGCGTCCGAGTAAGCGGAGAGCTGGGCCGTCTTCCCCTTCTCTGGTTCCAGCACAAGGAAAGCATCGGTCGTGCCCCTGAGGTACCTAAGTACCCTTTTAACAGCAGTCCAGTGGAATTCCTTTGGGTGTTCCACATGCCTGGACAGTAGATTCACAGCTAAGGCTATGTTAGGCCTGCTCCAATTGCTGATATATAGCAAGGAGCCAATCACAGATCTGTAAAGCTTATTATCTGTGAACTCAGGACCGTCCTTGTGAGTGTGATTGTAATAGTCACTTTGTATCAGGCTACGCGTTGGGTTAGATTCTGCCATTTTACATTTGGCCAGTAACTCCTCAATCTTTTCTTTCTGAGATAGGGCGAACCCCCCCTTAGTGGCCAAGATGTGCACACCCAAGTACCTGTCAACCCGCCCCAAAGACTTCAGGGTAAACTTTTCCCCTAGGGCCTTTTTTGGAGTAGCCATGTGTTTTCCCCTTCCTGCTGGTAGCCAGGAGGGGCCCTCACGTAGATCTGCCGGTCCAAGTTGGCGTGGAGGTAAGCCGTCTGGATGTCGAATTGGAAGACTTCCTCCCCCAGAGCGGCTGCAGTTACAAGGGCGGCCTTGACGCTCTCTGCCCGGACGGTTGGAGAGTAGGTCTCTACGTAGTCCTCCATGTAGCGCTGGGCGAACTCCTGAGCTACCAAACAGGCCTTATACAGGTAGAGGCCATTGGCAAGTGGTTTAGCCTTGAAAACCCACTTGTGCCAATGACTTTCCTCTCCTTTGGTGGTTGCTGGGGGGTGAAGACCTTGAGCTTTCTCAGGCTCGCCATCTCCTGCTCCATCGCGAGCTGCCATTTCTCCTGTTCTTCGATGGGCAGCTCCTGGATGTCAGAGAAGGATTTTGGGGTGACCACAACGCTGTTGACAGACGCGATGTGCCCAATGTCGATTCTCTCTGGTGGGATCCCTTTGTTGGACCGCTTTGACCTCCTGACCTCCTGCCACTCACTGCCTTTTTGTTCTGTGGGTTCCTTGTTAGCCGGCATTTCACAACCGGGATGTGAAGACCCTTGGTCTCAGGTGCTGGGTATTGCGGGTCTCTGAGGCATTGCCTCGGGACTGGATGGGTCATCCTCCCCATCTGAACCAGGTAGGATGATATCTTCGTCTTGTTCCTCGCTCTCGTCGGTGGCAGGATATGTGGTCGTCTCAGGTGATGTCGTGGTTGGTGTGTCCTTGCTGGGTCGGTTGACATATGGGCTCAGATCATTTGAGTCCTGCCCCCTTCTCCCAGGAAACGGTAGGGCTTGGAGCCAGGAGCATAGCCCAAGAACCTTAGTCTCTGGGAGACAGACCTCCCCTTCTTCCGCAGCTGCTTGGGGATGTGCACCCAAGCATAGGAGCCAAACACACGCAAGTGTCCCAGACTTGTTTCCTACCATGGACCAGGAAATATGGGGTCTGGTCCACAACACTGCTCCAGGTGCGGTTTAAGGTATAATTGGCGTAGTGCACTGCCTATGCCCAGTATGATTCTGTGACCTCAGCGTCTGCAATCAGACTACGCATCATAGTTTGCAGGATTCCATTTCTTTTCTCTGCCACACCATTCTGGGCAGGAGTGAAGGGCGCTGTAAGAAAATGTCGGATGCCCTTATGCCTTACCCAGTCCTGAAATTTCCAGGACATGAACTCAGCCCCGCGGTCACTCTGCAGTTGAGCGATCTTGGTCTTATATTGGGTCTCTACAAGGTTGTACAGTGATTTTATGGCATCAAAGGCTTCGGATTTTTCTGTGAGGGTATACACGTGGCCATACCGTGAAAAATTGTCAACGGCAGTGAGAAAATACTGTCTTTTCTCTAGGAATGGTCCAACCAGATCAACATATACTAGTTGGTACAGGTATTGGGCCTTATGTAGTGACACCTTAGGGATGGGGGCCGCCTTCCTCTTTGTGCTCTTACAGATGGCACAGTCCAGGAACACCTCACAATCCTTGAGCTGGACTCCCTCAGCAAACTCTCCCATCTTTTTAACCACAGGGAAGCTTGCATGACCTAATCTTTGGTGTAGGAGATGGGCACACTTATCGTGGAGCGGCTTCCCCACTGACACCCTCTTGGCTCTGGTTACCTTGAGCGGTGCTTTAGGTGCCTGCTGAGGTTCGGGTTTCTTGTCCACACTGCCCTTGGAAAACCGTGGGGCTGGCTGAGGTGGCTTGGGTGCAACCTTGCGCTCCTTAGACAGCCTTGGGACTGGCTGTGGGGGCTTTCTCTCTTTCCCTGCGCAGGCCCCTTCTGAGTGGCACCCGGTGGACTGTTCTCTGTGGCTGGGTTCTCAGGGGAGAAGTATGGCAAACTATTTATGATGGCAATATTTCCAATGACCCTGTGGTTCCGGGTGACATGACCTCCCCCTTTGCGAAATAAAACTTCCACCTTGTCATCGTCACATAATTTGATAATGCTTAACAGATTGTTGGCAATGGAGGGAGCATGTAAAACCCCTTCAACATTTCCCAGCCCGGGTACAGAAACAGTGCCCTCCCCAACAACCAAAGCCTTATCACCATTGGCCACCTGAGTTAATTTTCTTTAACCTTTTAAACCCTTGTTTCATATTGGTAATGTGAGATGAAGCTCCAGAGTCCAGTAACCATAAGTCAGTGGGGCTATCAGCTTTTGTGGTGGGGGTGAGAGCACAAGTACGCACAGAATTGCCCTTGGCACTACCTTTGCCCCTGCCATGCCCCCTTCCTTGCCCCTTGCCCATTCCTTGATTGGGACCATGCTTGGGGCCTTGTTGGTGATGGAGGCAGTCTTTGTTCAGATGCCCCTCAGAGCCACAGATGAAACACTTAAGTAGAGCATTAACCTGCTCTGAGTTGTGGTGCCTCCTGCTGGCTCGCTATATGGTGGCTCTGGCGTATTCTCCTGCATCTCTCCGCCTCCTGTCTTCCTCAATGAGCCTCCCTGTGAGGTAGGACAGAGTCATGGCTTCCTTCCTTGTCCTCTCCAGTGAAACAATGAAACTGCTCCAATTTTTGTCCAGGGAAGCCAGAATGACAGCGACCATGTTCGCATCAGGTACAAGGTAGTCTCTGGACATCAGTTCTGCCCTGAGCGCCTTTAATTTTCCCAGGTGCTGAGGCATGCTAGCCCCAAACTTAAGTCTGGTAGTGTAAAACTCAGTTGTGAGTCTGGTGACCGAACTGATGGTGTCGCTGTTGAATAAATTGTATAATAACCGCCAAAGTTCACCAGCTGTGAGCCCATCTGGAATGCTGGAGTACAAGTTAGGATCCAGTGAGCTCAGTAAAGTGGTAAATGCTTTCCTATGATACCACTCTTCTTGGGGTCCCCAGGGAAGAGGTGGGGGGTGCAGAACCATCTCTAGAATCCCTTGCTCTGATAGAAATACCTGCACTTCTTTATTCCAGCTGCTGAAATTTCCCCCCCCCCCAAAGACGTAGTTTTTCAAATTTATTTGAGAGTGCAGAGGTCTGGGAATGAAAGAGATTTTCCCCAGCTCTTTCATGCCTATATATCTGAGAGCTCTCCATTGAGGTGAATGGAAGAGGGATCCCTCTGCTGGCAGGTGGTGATATTTTTCCTTGAATTTTGGATGGCCCCAACTAGGCATGCTCAAGATTCATTTAAGCCCAGGAGGCGGAGGGAGAGGACGTGTCTCTCTCTCTCTCCTTCTGGGCCTGGTTTAGGCCTGGGCTTGTAGGCCGGAAAATGGGCCTGAAGAGGGGCTGAAGGCCGCAAAAGCCCCAAAGATTCCTCCTGAAGCCCCCACTGGAACACTCACCGGTGGGCGAGGATTGCAGGATGGGGCCGGGATGGCACATGGATGCCGTGGATTGCCTGGAGGAGGCCATCGCTGAGTGCTGGAGGAGGGGGCCTCGTCCAGAGGCCCCCCGAAAGCCAATGCTCCCAAGCCAGCATCTAGAAGCAAGATGCCTGGAAGTTCCAGCAAGAATCCATTTGAGACGGATGGTAGGAGATCCCCGATTGTGACCAGGAGTCTTCAATCAAGGACGGCAGCCCTGCATCCAGCCCCTGGACCCAGCGGAGCACCAGGGACCCCTTCACATGCCTCCCTACAGCTGCAAGCCACAGAGGGAAGCATGGAAGGCTTACAGTCCTCCCAAGACTGCCAAGACACCCGGGAAGCAGCTCAGGACCAGGACAAATCGATTCTTGCTGGAACTTCCAGGCATCTTGCTTCTAGCTGCTGGCTTGAAAGCGTTGCCTTAAACCATCCTCTCTGCTACCAATTTGTGAGATAGTCTCACGAGGCCGATGGTTCATTAAGGTGCTTCCAAGTAAAAAGCAGCATGTAGGGATGCAATCATTTATAGCTTTATTCAACGTTAGAGTTAATAGAGTTCCCTGGCATGGAGGCATCCATGCCTGGATTGAGCTCATGGATCAGCAAGCAAGCAAGCAGAAGAAAGAACAAAGAGAAACTAGAGGTATTTATGGGGGTCCTCAGTCCCTCCCTTACCAATTAACTCTCTCCAATGGGGCAGCAGGGGCCGAAGACCCCTGACCCACCAGTGGGAGCAAAGATGCTTCTTTGCTCCCATCTGATGACCTTTTTGGGGAACTGCCATGGCTGGCACAAAAACATCTAACAGGAAGGAAGGAAGGAAGGAAGGAAGGAAGGAAGGAAGGAAGGAAGGAAGGAAGGAAGGAAGGAAGGAAGGGAGGGACAATGGGAGAGGGAGGGAGAAAGAGAGAGAGAGAGAGAGGGAGAGAGAGAGGAGAAAGAAAGAGGGAGGGAGAGAGGAGAAAGAGGGAGAAATAGAGGGAGAGAAAGAGGGAGAGGAAAAGAGGGAGAGGAAGAAAGGGAGAAAGAGAGAGAAGGAGAAAGAAAGAGGGAGGGAAATAGAGGGAGAGAGAGAAAGGGAGAGATAGAGGGAAACAGAAAAATAGGGAGAGAAAGAGGGAGATGGAGAGAAAGGGAGAGAGAGAGGAGAGAAAGAAAGAGGGAGGGGGAGAGAAGGAGAGAAAGAGAAGGAGAGAGAGAAATTAAATTAGTAACATGATTGTTAGGTGAATCTGGTTTCCCCATTAACTTTGCTTCTCAGAAGGTTGCAAAAGGCGATCACATGACCCTGGAACAATGTGACCATCATTAATATGAATCGATTGCCAAGCATCCGAATGTAAATCACATGACCCTGGGGATGCTGCAACAGTCATAAGTGTGAAAAATGGTAATGTCACTTTTTTCAGTGCCATCGTAACTTTTAACAGTCACTAAGTGAATCATTGTAAGTCAAGGACTACCTGTACTTTATCATTTTTTTTCCTTTTTTGGTGGGAGGTCAAGTTTTTGACACCTTGCTGGGCGACTGGTGGTACTCAGACATTGCCTTGTACTAAAAGTGGTACAATGGATGAAAAGGTTGAAAAGCCCTGTTTTAGTATACCAGTACTATTTGGTTCAGAATTTTTTTTTTCTTGTTTGCCTGCTCTAAAAACTGGGTGTCTTATGGTCAGGTGCGTCTTATGGTCCAAAAAATACGGTACTTGCTTTTCCATGACAAGGTGTTCAGACATTGCCTTTGCTTTCTGCTCTGAACCTTTTGCACAAATTAAACCAAACTTCTTTTGATTCCGAGCTCTGAGTCTCTTGATTCTGCAACACAATGAAATTGAGTTTGACACCCCTGGTGTAGAGATACAAAAAACTGAGAAAGGTGGCTACGTTCTCAGTCAAAGAAGAAAAATTAAACAGATGTTTGAGAGAATAAAATAGAGCTGAAAGGGACCTTGGAGGTCTTCTAGTCCAGCCCCCTGCTCAAGCAGGAGACCCTATACCATTTCAGACAAGTGGCTATCCAGTCTCTTCTTAAAACCCTCCATTGATGAAGCACCCACAACATCTCAAGGCAAGCTGTTCCAATGGTTAATTGTCCTCACTATTAGGACGTTTCTCCTTAATTCCAGGTTGCTTCTGTCCTTGAATAGTTTCCATAGTTTCTTGTCCTGCCCTCTGGTGCTTTGGAAAATAAATTGACCCCCTCCTCTTTGTGGCAGCCTCTCAAATACTGGAATACTGCTATTGTGTCCCCCAAAGTCCTCCTTTTTTCTAGACTAGTCAAACCCAAATCCTGCAATCCTTCTTCATGTTTCAGTCTTCAGGCCTTTAACCATCTCGTTTGCACTTCCTCCAAAACCTCAACATCTTTTTTGTAATGTGGTGACCAAAGCTGGATACAGTATTCCAAGTGTGGTCTTACTATAAAGCAGTACTAATATTTCATGTGATTTTGATTCTATGCCTCTGTTTATACAACCAAGGATTGTATTAACTTTTTTGGCTGCTGCCACACACTGCTGCCTCACGTTTAATTAATTGTCCACTAGGACTCCAAAGTCCCTTTAACAGTTACTACTGTTTTTGAGCCAGGTTTCGCCTAATCTGTACTTGTACCTTTGGTTTTTCCTGCTCCTTCTCCTATAAATTGTTTTGCGTAGGAAACGAATGTACAGCCACTCCAGCATCTTACGAAAACCTGTAATTGCAACCTGTGCTCTATCACGGGAGAACTCCCACACTTACACATAATACCCCTCTCTCCTCCTCCTCCTCCACAGAGATTTTCAGCCTCCCCCTCCCGCTCTGTGCAGCTACCATAGAGATTACTCAGCGGAAGTCTGAGCTGGACGCTCTGGCTGCTTGACTCGGAAAAGCTCTACGGTGTTTGGGCTTTGCAGGAAGAATCCTGAAGGCAATTGGGAGCGCCGACTCTAATCGGTATGGAAAGGAGAAGCGGGAGTAATGAGGTACTGGAGGGACTGTTGCTATGTCGAGGGGAAGTCTTAACCTCCCTTCTTTTTCCATCTGAGTTTTTCAAAGCCAGAAAGCAGCTCCAGAAAAGAGTACGTTGGGAAACCGCGTTCCCTACCCTGTACTTGATTCAAAGGTCGGCATCTCCGCTTCGAAAGGGAGAATTAACCTCCTGGAATAAGAGAGTGGAAAGCTTCCTCTTCTCCCTTTAAGATCACTTTATCATCTCTGCTGTTAGCAGCGAAACAAAATGTAAAGAATTCCCCGCCCCCCTTCCCTGACTCGTTCAGAAGTCCTGAGAGCAAACTAAGTCTTCTCTCTCTTAGACTAGACTAGAGGATTCTTTCTTGAATGCGACTGTATGGTGTATATCTGCCTGATGTACATCCTGGCGGTGCACAATGTAACGCAACCACTATAGTCATAGAGGATGTGTATTTCTAAGTAACTCTAAAGCTTCCAAAGGATATTTTTTTGAGGTTGTAAAAGAAACTTCATGAAGTGATGCAAACTCTTGTTGCTAGTTTTGTTTTACACATCTTGGTTTGCCAGATAAAGTTTTTCTTTCCTGAAAATATTTGGGTGACCCACACCATGACATGCTGCAAATGGTATAGGGATGTAGTTTGAGTTACAGTTTTTTAACAGGCTTTATTATGCTAAGCAATTGTTTCCCTAGACATTTCCCAGAAGTACCCTTCTAGAGAGTTTAAATGCTGTATTGAAGGTGGATTAGTAAAGAAGAATGATTTGTGCCAGAATAGAATGGAAAATGGCAGTATTGGAAGAAGAATTAATTGCCTAAAGAATGATTGGGAAGTTTTAGAGTGTTGTCAATATTTCTGACATGACTCAGCTAACTACAAAGTAATTTATGTTTATTTACTGTGAATTACTCTCATGTTCTTGCAGGCATGTGCCATACATTTTGGATTGATTGTATTGTTTGTGTGCTAAATTTCTAAATTTATTGATATAAGATGCTGAATCTGAAGATCTTTAGCAGTTTCCTAGATAACTGATCCTGTGTTTTTGATAATCATTTTTTCTTTATCACTGTAATTTTCAGAAGAGCTTTATATTATGACACAATTATTAATTTGATGAGCTTCCTTACCAGCCTTTTTTAATAGCTATAGCACTTAGACTTATATACTGTTTCACAGTGCTTTACAGCCCTCTCTAAGTGGTTTACAGAGTCAACATATTGCCCCCAACAATCTGGGTCTTCATTTCCCAACCTTGGAAGGATGGAAAACTGAGTCAACCCTGAGCTGTTGAGACTTGAACTGCCGAATTGCCAGCAGTCAGCAGAATTACCCTACAATACTGCATTCTAACCATTGCACCACCACGGCTCTTTAGGCTGGTATTTTAAATGCATTAGTACTACAACTTGGCATTTGGTCAGCATGATTTGGAATTTTGTGTCCCTAACATATGCTATATGGTTGGAGAAGTATATTTCACTTAAAAAAATTGTTTACATGTGGAACCTAATGTACATAATAAAGTGATGCTCTTTCCTTCTTCTGTTCCAGGTAATACTATGAACCGTAATGTTTATTTCTAAAATAAGATTTTTCGAGGGAAAGAATTTATGGACAATTTCAGTTTTTATAAGTAATGTCAATTCAGTTTCTTTTAGATAAATATGTGTACCTAGCATTTAGTTCAAAAAGTCTTTGGAGTGGACAGAGAACTGGGAAACTACACTATTTTTACAGACCTGAACTTTTTTGGAGGATAAGCTATGCTTCTCCTTTTAGAGTATTACACACAAGCAGCCAATACTATAAATGGACAAGAGGCAAAACAGAGTGGCAGAAATACTTCTACTGCCATTACTGTTTGGGTTACAAAATTTCTAAATTTAGCACTTCTAAGGAATTGACCAAAACCAATCGCATGTCGCGATTGAAGAATACTTTAGAATCTGTCTCTAAGGCTGTGTGTGGCACTCACAGTGAACTAGTTTCACGGTTAGCTCGTCTAAAACCTCATTCTGCTATACTGAAGAAATCGGTTGAAGCTGATGGGACGGAGAACAGCTTTTTTATCAGCTCAGAAAAATACAGAGAAGTCTCAAGTGAAATCTATCAGAAGGATTATGATGATAACTTACATGAAAAAAAGACTGTGTCTGCAGATGAAGTCTTAACATCAGTCAATACCAATCAAGGTTCTTTGAAAGATCCCTCAGATATTAAAAATAGACTTTTTCACGTTAGCAAATTTGCTACAAACTTTGGGGAAACATACAACTTTGTAGCCCATCATATCAACTGTTATTTTAGAACTGCTGCAATGGATCAAGAGAAGAAAGGGAGTGTTCTCCCCCCTAACCCACCCAAACAGAGTGAAAAATCATTTAATTCTTCAGAAGATGACATTTTAAGTGATGAAAACAGGATGAGTGCAGTATCTGCCTTAGTATCTGCCTCACAGTCATCAAATTCTGGAAAAGTACCTTCTCCTTCAGCTTCCAGTAAAAAGGGTATTTCAAACAGTGTACAGGCCTTTGTGGATAGTTATATTGGAGGCCTGGTACCTAAATTACGATATGATACAAAATCTGCTGTTCAGGAAAACACTAAAGAACAGGAACAAGAAGACATGTTGAAAGATGACAAAGAGGCTAAACGTGCAGAAGAGAAGAAAAAGAGGCTAAGTCTTCAAAGAGAAAAGGTACATGTCTTGTAGATAAAAGTTTATAACACATTAATTGGCAACAATACAAGAAAAAGTTTTATCAACAGCAGTAAATTGAAATCCCTCTCATCATTATTACTTCAGGGGAAACTCTCAGGCCTCTGCTGTTGTAGATTTCAAGTTCTATCAACCAGTAGCATGGTAACATTTAGAGGACATCAGGCTGCTTGTTCTTGGTATATTTACAGCCATATACTCTCACTCACAGTTATATGACAGTATGCATGGTAAAATATATTTTGGCATGAATGTTTACCATGGTATCTTAAATGAGGACAAACAATTTAGTATTAAATGGAATAGATGGGCACCATGTTAGTCTACGGAAGGTGCTATCCATGCATATATAAAATGTTGCATATCACTGTCTGGGAACAGAAAATGACCCAATATAAATGGATGTATAAAACCAGTCTTACCTGCTTATTTCAAGGCAACTTTTAGAAATCACAAATATTTAGCTGTTTTGAGATTTGGGGAAGTCTGTGTTACAGAGTTGTAGACTTACTAGAATTATTATGCAGTATGAATACAAATTCACATCCATGAGTGGACATGCACACACAAAAATACATGTGTTGAGCACTTCCAGTTTTATTGAACAATGTGCTACTGAAGACCTAATTTGATAAAACAACACTAAACTTAATTTCCTTTATGATGCCTATATGCTGGTCAATACTCCCAAATAAGTCACAGCAAAACAGTAAAAAATACTAGTGGACAGAAATGTGTTTATCAGATTATCTTTACTAAATAGATTTTTGTGGATCTGAGAAGAAAAAAAATCTTTGATAAAATTGGGTCTGACAAAACTGATGATTGTTTTACTAATCATTTGCCAGTTAGCAGGAAAAAAATCAAGAGTAGAAAATCCATGGCTTTCTCCCTGTTGTGAACTACATATCACTTAGTATGATTGCCAAAAGATGTATTCAGTGGTATCTGAATAATTGGCATAAACACTGTTGTAAATGATTGACTGTTTAAAGATATATTTATTTCAATTCATATAGCTGCCAATCTCATGAAAATGACTCTGATAGCTAACAGTTAAAACTAGCAAGAACATAAATATGTAACTAACAGCTGAGATAAACCAACAGACAAGAATAAACACATTCATTTCACAGACAAACATCTTTTCTTGAAAGATAAAGTTACAAAAATAATTCAGTTTAAAATATGTTTTTGATGTATTTCAGTAACAACCTTAATATATTTATTTTTAAGTAGTGAAACCAGGCTAAAAGGTGAAAGCAATAAGCCTTTATTCACATATTTAATAGGGAGCAAACCATATTAAGCTCAATAGAACCTACATTTCTGAATCCATAATCCATTTATTATGAAATATTTACGAATTAGGATTTCTATCAAAGTGCACAAAATTACTGTTTCACTGATAAAATATTTATTTATTTATTTATTTATTTATTCAGTTAGTTAGTTAGTTAGTTAGTTAGTTAGTTAGTTAGATTTATATACTGCCCTTTCCCGAAGGACTCAGGGCAGTTTACAGGATATTTAAAAGAAAATCAATACAAAAGTTAAAACAAATTTAAAAAGATTAAATGAAACCCTGAGAGAAAATAAAAACCCAGTTAAAATTAAAAATTAAAAAATTCTCAGCCTGGGCCAGAGAGCTCGAAGAGCCAGGTCTTCAGGTCCCGGCGGAATGAACGGAGGTCGGGGGCAGTCCTAAGCTCCGCGGGCAGCTGGTTCCAAAGGGCAGGCGCGCCCACTGAGAAGGCTCTACCCCTGGATGTTATCCGCTGGCAATCTTTAACCGGCGGCACCCTGAGAAGACCCTCCCTGTGGACGAAGGGAGCTCCGCACTGGACGAAGGGAGCTTGATGCTGGCAGCAGATGTTCCCTCAAATATCCCGGACCCTCCCCATTTAGGGCTTTTTAGGTCATTTAAATATATGCTACATATTTTTCATATTTGGAGAAGAATAAATTATGTGCACTTACTTTTTTCAAATGACTCAATGTACTTAATTATTTTGCAAATATTTCCCTGATATTTATAGGGTTTTGTTTTTTTCAGATTATTGCAAAGGTTAGTGTAGATAATAGAACTCGGGCTTTAACTCAAGCATTGAGAAGATCATCTACTAGAAGAGTCTGTATCAACAGAGTTGAAGAACTGACATACCATCTGTTGGAATTTCCAGATAGTAGAGGAGTCACCATTAAGGTAATATCTGACTTTAAGGAGGTATGATGTCCCAGCAGTTAAAGATGCTGGGCTTGTCAGCTGGAAAGTCAACACCCTGCGTTCACGACCCGAGCACCATGCAGTGGCGAGAGTTCCTGTTACTTGCCCCAGTTCTAACTAGCAGTTCAAAAGTATGGAAGTGCAAGTAGATAAATAGGTGCCACTGGTGGGAGGGTGACAGCGTTCAATGTGCGTTGGCATGATCATAGAATTGTCTTTAGATAACACTGGCTTCCACAGCTAAGAAACGGAGATATGTACTACCCTCTAGAGTCAGACACAACTGGACAGGGGAACCCTTTACTTTTTTCTTACTTTAAATAGGGAGTGGCTCCTAGTTTTGTGACAGAGGGAAACGCGTATTTGTTCTGGAAGTAAAAGTGTAGTTTTATCCTGTAGTTTTTACATATAATTCTAAATTTGCATACCACTTTATATCTGAACCAATAAGAATCAAGGATTTTAATACTTTGTATAATGGTGGACAACCTGTGAACCTTCAGTTGATTTATTTGCCCTGCTAGTAGTGAATCTCTTTATTACTTGGCAATTTAAAAGGTGAGGAGAAAGAAAAAAGAATCAGAAATAACAATGTGGATCAACCACTTTTCACTTTAATAGCCCACCCTTTGCCAATTGTCACCACTCCAAATAAATTGACTCTAAGAAATAAAGTCCTGGACAGATTTCTGACCTCATATCAAAATTGTACCAATAACTATTTCTGGCGTTTATAATTTTTTAAGAATATAGGACTATAGTATAAAGTGTTCTGAAGATAATTGAATTAATTTCTTTGTGATAGTAGAAACTGACTTAAGTATATATGTAGTTATAGCTGCTGTATTCTTTGTAATTTAGTTGTTTTCTTATACTGACCTGTAATTTAAAATGTTAGCCATAATTACAGTTTTGGCAGCTAAAAGATTCCAGCAATTTGTTAATAGTTTGTTTAGAAATAATCTTGGTTGATTTCACTATTTTCTCACAAATTGCTCAAGAGTTGAGGGCAAGTGTTAAATGTCCAAGGTTATCCTTACTTTCATTTTAATATTAGGGAACTTGTACATAAAATAGTTTCAGGTGTGTGGTATAATAGGATTATCAGCAAAAAACTTTATTTTTATTATAGGAAAATGTCATTCCATACTTGCTGAAACTTAGGCAGACAAAAAATGAAGCACTACAGGCTGCTGTGAGAGAAGCCTTGGCTGTGATTGGCTATACAGACCCAGTAAAAGGGTGGGGCATTCGAATTCTTTCCATTGATGGTGGAGGAACAAGGTATTTAATTTAGATGCTGTCATATAAGCATTTTTCTCTTAACTCACCAGCAAAACAAATGTTCATAGAAATTGTATGGCTTGAAAAGGCTTATGAGTGAAATTGAGGTTTTGGTGATTTATTTTTACATTTTTATATTGTTATCTTGTCCCTGAAACAATATTTTTTATCATGCCTGATAGATGTGGGATAACATTTGGTCAATTTGATTAAAAAAAAGGCCTTGGTTTGCATATTCAGTCTGGAGGTTACATGGAAACAGGGCAGAAGAAAATTCAGATGTCATTCATGTGCTAAATGATAGATTGCTGGTGTTAGTATCTGAGAATAGCATTCAGACTTCTCTCAGTTTGATTTGCGCAAATCTTGGTGGTACATTAAATTGAAAAATTAGTAATTAATGTGAGGTCTCTTCAAAGATTTGATTTTATATCTCCCAGTCCTAATGTAATAAGTAAACAAGACTGGTAGTTATCTGAATTAAATTAAACTAGGTTTTTTTATTTGTATTTATGCAATTTATTTTCTGTTGAGTTCAAATTTGCTAAAACGATTAAATTAAAGTTTAAAAATATTAAAATTGATATTAAATTAAACCAAATGTTTTTATTTATGCATTTATTTCTTAAATTTATATGCTGCCCCTCTTCCTTTCCAAAGTGACTCAGGGACCTTAAAATCATAAATATAGAAACATTAAAATAACAGGACTCAGATAAAAATATTAAGTTTGATAAATAAAATAGTTTAAAAACTAATAAGTTTGCATTAATAAGAACTCTTTCACAATTATGATAGCCAGCTAATTGTTTTCATAAAACCCCAAATCATTGACTTCCGGGTGGCAAGGCGCCGCCGCCGACAGCTGCTTTTAGGTTGTCAGCTTCGCGGCTTTGTAGAACCGCGGAAAACAGCGCCGATCAGCTGTTTCGGTGGTTCGGAAGCCCCCTCCTCGGGAGAAGAGGAGGGGGTGAGTATCCAAGTAGGGGAAGGGCTCTCTGGGGCCGCCAGGGCTTAAAGTTCTGGCGGCTGAAAGATTGAGCCCCCCCGAAGCTTGGATTTCTCCGGGCTGCGCAGCGTGTCTGCTCCGGTTTTTTTTGGAGCAGAACAAGGTGAACGCAACCATCCCTGCTTACAAGAATGGACTTTGGAAGATAATGAAAGCAGGCAGAGCGATGCAAGAGAATAAGGAGTAAGTGAACTTTTGATCTTTGGCTCAATCCACATTGACTTTGAAAGTGAAAGTGCGTAGTTGCAAAAGAGGGAAAAAATGGCGGCTAAATCTTCTAAACTTACTAAAAGTGCGGGGGCTTCCCCCCTGCCGCAATCTTCAGCGCAAGCTTTACCACCTCCTGCACCTTTACCTTCGCCTGTTTTAACAGTTAAAGTCTTGCAAGATGCTTTGGAAAAGCATTCACAGCATTTAGCTGAGATGATAGATGAAAAGTTGGATGAGAAGCTGACAGAAATTATGGATGAAAAGTTTACAGTAATAAGGGAGGACATCTTGCTTGCATTTCAAGGCATGGCGATATGTATTGAACGCCTTGACGAAAGAGTGGAGGATCTCACTCAAAATAATACTAAATTGGATGCAAAGATATTAGAGACTGAGAATGTGGTGGATAAAATTGATTATGACCTGACATTGGTACAATATCATGAAATGGAGTTTGCTGTGAGAATTAGGGGTCTTAAGGAGAATATCAAGGAAGATTTGAAGAAAATAGTCTCTGTTGCTCTGGAAGATGTGTTGGGAAGGCCAGCTGAAGGAATTGCAGAAGATATAGATAAAATTTTCCGTGTTAATTCCTGGATTGCGAGACAAAGGAAACTACCTAGAGATGTGGTTGTTTATTTTACAAAGAGAGCAACCAGGAATGAAGTTATTCAAGTCTCTTATAATACTAAGCTTGTGATCGCAGAGCAAGAAGTTCTGGTTCTAAAAGAGATCCCTCCAAAAATTTTAAGGAAACGAAAGGAATTTGCATTTCTGGCACAGGAGCTTAAGCGACGCGATATCAAGTTTAGATGGGAGATCCCAGTGGGTATGGTGGTAATGTTTGAAGATACAAGATACCGTCTTGCTACAGTGATGCAGGCACGTGATTTTTATAGCAATGTTTTAAAAGCAATCCCCATACCACTTCTGGAATCAACAAAGGAGGGAAAGTTTCATGATGCCGAAGGAATACAGACAGATGAGAAAGCAGCAGGAGTGAGTCAAATTTCAACAGTATCAGAAGAAGTAAGAGACCAGAGGATTACGCGTGCTGCTTCGAGACGAGTCAGACGTGAGCAAGAGCAGGATCAGCAGAATGTTGTGGAACCTCCAAAGTGTACCTATAGTGAAGTTGTGGGAGGAGCGCGGCCTAAAAATGTGAAGGGGATTTTGGAAGACGCGCTCCAAAAGCTTCGGGTTGCCAGAAATGGTGACTAAGTTTTTAACTTGGAATGTCAATGGATTAAATTCACCACAGAAGAGAAAGAAAATTTTTCAATATCTAAAGCAATTTAAGACTGATGTTATTTGCTTACAAGAAACACATATTAGAGCTATGGACCAAAAGTATTTATTAAATTCAAGATTAGGTACACAATTTATCGCTTCTGCAGTTAACAAGAAAAATGGAGTGGTTATGTTAAGAATACAATTACAGCAGAGTTAATCGAAGCAGATCAACAAGGAAGATATGTTATTGTGGACTTGTTAATAGAAGGCAAAAAAACTCTTGGTTGGATTATATGCTCCTAATCAACAGCAAGCTGATTTTTATAGCTTATTACACAGCAGGATTACCCAATTGGATTACAAATCTTTTATTTTTATGGGAGACTGGAATGGTGTTTTGAATGTACAAATGGATAAGAGTGGATCTTATAGAAGTACTCCAAGTCATGCTAAATTGCCTAAATCTTTTTTTGAGATGATGGATGATATGGACTTACGTGATGTTTGGAGGGAAAGGAATTCACAAGAAAGGGACTATACTTTTTTTTCTGATAGACATCAATCTTTTTCCAGGATTGATTTTATATTATTGACTAATGATCTTTTTTTTAGAACTAAGAAGATAAAGATTTGTTCAAGGACTATGTCTGATCACAGCCCAGTTTGGTTAGAGATTGGAAAAGACATCAGAGAACGACGTTCCTGGCGTTTAAATGAGAATTTGTTCAGAAATCAGAAAAATGTGGAAGAGTGTAAAAAACAGATGAAGGTTTTTTTTGAAACAAATATGCATAAGGGTACCTCTATGGAAATGGTATGGGATGCTAGTAAGGCGTATATGAGAGGTGTGTTGATATATCTTAACAATAAATATAGACGTAATCTGGAATTTAGGAGGAAAGAATTAGAGACAGAGATTAAGGAAAAAGAAAAGGCTTTAATTTTGAATCCATCGGATGTGAAGATCAAAGAGACTATTAAGCTATTAAGAGGACAATTTGATAAGTTAATGGCTGATCAGGTGGCAACTAATCTATGGTTTGCAAGGCATAATACTTTTTGTAATGCCAATAAACCAGGTAGATGGTTAGCTTATATGCTAAGGAAGAAGCAAAGGGTTTCTAATATAGACAAAATAGAACATAAGGGAAAGATTGTGTATCAACAGAATCTTATTAAGGAAACTTTTGTTGATTTTTTTTCTAAATTATATGCTAGAGATAAGATTAATGAAATGGATATTGATTTATATTTAAAAGACTTTAGCATCCCGGTTCTCACGCAAGAGCAAAAAGAAGAGATGAATCAGTTGATAACTGAGGAAGAAATATTTTTGGCAATCAAACAGTTGAAAGTAGGTAAAGCGCCAGGCACGGATGGTTTGACTGCTGCTATTATAAAAATCTACAGTTTGAGATGATAAAGCCATTAAAGGAACTGTTTCAGACAATTCAAAAAGGGGGAGGAGTGCCTCTGTCTTGGAAAACTGCTTTTATTTCTTTAATCCCGAAAGAAGATCAGGACGTTACTCAAGCAAGAAATTATAGGCCAATATCACTTTTGAATACGGACTACAAGATATTTGCTAAGGTTTTAGCTAGTAGACTGATGAGGGTATTGCAACAGGTAATTCATGGTGATCAAACTGGGTTTATAAGTGGTAGACAAATGAAAAACAACGTGAGACATATAGTTGATTTGTTGGAATTTTTGGAAAGGAATAACCAGATCTCTGCAGCATTGATCTTTTTGGATGCTGAAAAAGCCTTTGATCAATTGGATTGGAAATTTTTGCTGAAAGTATTAGATAAAATGAATTTTGGGGATGAATTTCTACAACCGATCAGGGCATTATATCAGAAGCAAACAGCTCGAATAATTGTTAATAATAGTTTGACTGAAATGTGTAATATTGAAAAGGGTACGAGGCAGGGTTGCCCGTTATCACCTTTATTATTTGTCTTAACGTTGGAGATATTACTGATTAAAATACGGAATTCGGAAACAATTAAGGGAATTCAAATAAGAGATCAGGATTATAGATTGAGGGCGTTTGCGGATGATCTGGTTATTACGTTGACACACCCAGAAAATTCTGTTATGGAATTGATGGAGTTAATATCGCAATATGGGAAAGTTTCTGGATTTAAGATTAATATACAAAAAACTAAAATCTTATCTAAAAATATGACAGTATCACAAAAGGTAGCTTTAGAAAGGTTAACTGGATTTGAAATTGTTGAAAGGGTTAAATATTTGGGGGTATATTTAATACCCTCAAATGTTAAATTATATAAAAACAATTATGAAAAGTTATGGAATAAAGTGCAAAAAGAATTGGATAGTTGGAAAAAATTACAATTGTCATTATTGGGAAGAATTGCAGCAGTAAAAATGAATGTTCTGCCAAAATTTTTATTTTTGTTTCAAATGATACCCATTCTCAAAAAGGATTCAAATTTGGAGGAATGGCAGAAG
>JAKJMR010016800.1:43995-81896 GCA_024449315.1 Daboia siamensis
TCGTCTTATACGCCGGAAAATACGGTATTCTCCACAGGAACCTGGAATGTAAGATCCATGAATCAAAGCAAGCTGGTCATGAATCTGTTCCCACCCAATCAGAACACAGCTAAGCCCCCACCCAATCAGAGCACACCTCCACCCCATCAGAACACAACCAAGCCTCCACCCACAGAACACACCCCCTCTGGCAGTTTAAAAAAGAAGAAAAAACAGTCACTATCACACAGTTCTCCCAGAAGAACAAAGCTGAAGTCACCAGCCTGAGGATGACAGATGAGATTTCGTCGAAACGTTGCCCTGATACCTCCAATTCTATGTGGGGAAAAACCCAAATGACCAAAGATCTACATATATATGTGTGTGTGTATGTATGTTTGTATGTATGTAATGTTTGGGTTTATAAATACTCATATATACGTATGAATATGAAAGATGTAATCCTAGATTGATCTAATGTGTTAATAGCTAATTTTTGTAAGGTAGCAATAGCAATAATTGGGTAAGCAGCTATAATTGGATAAAATTTAGTATTTTGTTTTTATTAGGTGGCTGCCATAAGCACTATTGTAAGCAGAGGAACACCACTGAAAGCCTTTGTGTTTAGAAATTACAATCACTTCCCTGGAGTAAAGTCTCACTATCTTGGAGGTTGCCATTATAAATTATGGCAAGCTATCAGAGCATCGTCTGCAGCACCAGGTTATTTCCAGGAATATGCACTGGGTAATGATCTTCATCAGGTTAGTTGTAATATTTTATTTTAAATTCTCAGTGTTTTTTGTATAAGGATGAATAAAACTAACTATTTATGCATACATACTTAATGTACTTAAATCATATATTTACTTAATGTATAGTTAAACAACAAATTTATCCTCAGGTGCATTTTGGAGAAAGGAGTAAGGGGTCTTTTGTATTTTCATTGTTATAGGTAGGTCTTGCAGTATTTTGTGTATGGCAGTCCATATTTCCCTTCTCCTATCTCCTCTATCTTTAGATCCATTTCTTCTGCTTCACACTCTGATTTCTGGTTTATTTGTTCATACTTTGTAGTTGTTATCTGGGAACTTTCCAGTTGTAGCTCCAATTTGGAGATTTGGTCATTTATATCATCTACATTATTTTTAGTCTCATTATGCTTTCTTTTTACATCCTCTTTGTGTGCAACAATTGTTTGATGAATTTGCTGCAACATAGAAAATATTTCCTTCTAAAAGGTATTTGTTTTTTCTTGAGGCATCATTCCTAGAAATCCTCTAATATCATCAGTCTCAGTAAGAGTGGAACAAAATTTCTTCTAGTTTTCTGGTCTTTGTATATAGCCTTTATAATCCAGTCCTAATAGCAATATTTTATAGTAATCCTTTGTGTCAAGTATCTTGAAAATTATCAGTCAGGCCAGGTTGTAACCCACAATGTTCCAAGTATTCAAAATGTTTAACCTTCCTGCAGCCAGACATATTGAAAAGTCAAATTTTTCTTTCTCTCCCACTAGGTCTTGAGATTAAAAGTCCAAGCTCAGTAGGTAATAATAATAATAATAATAATAATAATAATAATAGTAATAATAATGATGATGAAGAAGAAGAAGTTGGAAGGGACCTTGGAGGTCATCTAGTCCAACCCCCTGCTCAGGCAGGAAATCCTATACTATTTTGGACAAATGGCTATCCACCTTAAAAACTTCCAGTGTTGGAGCATTCACACCTTCTGGAGGCAGGTTGTTAATTGTTCTAACTATCAGGAGGTTTCTCCTTAGTTCTAGGTTGGTTCTCTCCTTGACTAGTTTCCATCCACTGCTTCTTGTCCTGCTTTCAGGTGCTTTGGAGAATAGCTTGAGTCCCTCCTCTTTGTGGCAGCCCCTGAGGTACTGGAATACTGCTGTCATGTCCCACCTCGTCCTTCTCTTCATTAAACTAGACCACAGGTCGGCAACCTGCGGCTTCGGAGCCGCATGCGGCTCTTTGAGCCGTCCCATGTGGCTCCCAGGCCTCCTCCCTCTTTTTTTTTTGAAAAAAAAAGTGGGACTAAAAAAAATTAATCAATTTAAACTTCTCACAAAAAAACTTGAAAAGTTTATTATTATTATTATTATTTATTATTAAAGGAGCCTCAGCCTCGGCAAGGAGGAGAAGGGGCGATTTTCTCCCCCCCCCCCTCCTTTCTCCCTTGCCGTGGCTAGGAGCCTCAGCCTCAGCAAGGAGGAGAAGGGGCGATTTTCTCCCCCCCTCCCTTCTCCTTGCCGTGGCTAGGAGCCTCGGCAAGGAGGAGAAGGGGCGATTTTCTCCCCCTCCCTTCTCCCTTGCCCTGGCTAGGAGCCTCAGCCTCAGCAAGGAGGAGAAGGGGCGATTTTCTCCCCTTCTCTCTGCAAGGTTTGAAACAGTTCCTCCATAAACATGTAACCGAATCATTACTTGACTCTTTCACAAAAACTAATACATTAATCTCTAGTTTGCACATTAGTTTCTAGCTTCATAAAAATGTTCTGCACTTGGTTTTCCACTAAGGAAGCAAAGAAGACATATCCAAATTTTAAGGGTTTTATTTAAACTTCATTTGTGAAGCATGTAACTTTAACCTTGATAATCATAAGCAGCTAACATTGCTTTTTCATTTTGTGCAATTACTGTATTAAATTTGTATGTATATTTGGAGCCGATCTTGAGCTGACTTTACTACTTTTAATTCCTCCCTTCTGTTTATTGTGATATTTAGTTGTATATTTAGTTGTATAGCTAAACCACATTTATTCTTAAAAGCTTTTCCATTGGTATTTTGGGTCACTGGACCTACTTCTTAACATCTTAAATCCAAATGTTATATGATTGATATTTTTATTAGGTCCAGTTTTCAAGTGTTTCCATAGCTATAAAATTCCTATCTTGTGAAGCTTCTAGAGCAGACCTTAGGAGCAAGTTACCACTATTATTGCAGAGAGGTTATCCTTGTTTGGGATTGTGGTTTTGAGTTGGTAAAGGGATTTCTAGAGAGCTGCAAACCGAGTATTTTATAAGGGACTTTATATTTCACACAGATTGTGCAACCCTCTAATAAATGTTTCAGATTCTGCAGGGGGAGCTCCTCCTCTCCCCCTGCCCCCCCAAGAGATGGAATTGCAGCTTCTCTTGCTTGGTGGGCTTCGGGAGTGGGGCAGGAAGACCCTTGGCTTCTTCCCTCCCTCTTTCTCTCTCTTCCTCCTCCTCCTTCTCACCCTTTGCTCTTGGATCAGGCTGTGAGGCTCGGCTGGATGGCTTTGGGTGGTCCTGGCAGCTGACATGGGATCTCTGTGTGTGCGTGTGCGCACGTACATTGTACATAGACCGGAGAGGCGCACAGGCCGGCGTGTGGGTGGGAGCCCCATGGTGTATATTTCTTCCCCTTTTTCCCAGCCCACCCTGCCCCCTCCTCGATCTGTAAAGAGGTTCCATAACCCCGTGGGGATATTTGGGTGTTTTTCCCCCTTCCTCTCTCTCTCTCTCTCTCTCTCTCTCTCTCTCTCTCTCTCTCTCTCTCCTCCCCTTCTTGGTGTCTCCCCGTTCTTCTCCGTCTGCACCCCCTTCCCCGTCCTCGGAATCCTTCAGAGAACCCCTTCCCCATCCCCTCCTTTTCAGATTTTCAAAGGTGTATTTTGTTTTTCCCCTCCTTTTTATCTCTCTGATTTTTCTGTTTTTCTTTTTCTTTTGCTTATGAATGAATAATAACAGTCACCAAATGGGAGGGGCGTTTACTCGTTCCCAAGCAGCTGAGGGGAAACGGTCTTGGAGCTGCTCACAACCACCTGTGTGCAAGGCTGGCTTTTAAAAAAGGATTTTACCTTAAGAACCTGGGTAAGGAGGCGCAGGTGGGGCTGCCAGCCCCAAGGACTCGGGTAGGCAACCTTGGCTCTTTTATGACTTGTGGACTTCAACTCCCAGAATTCCTGAGCCAGGAATGGAGAGGTTTCCATGCTGGCTCAGGAATTCTGGGAGTTTAAGCCCAGGACTCATAAAACAGCCAAGGCTGCCTACCCGTCACAAGGGGAAACCAGATTCACTTAACAACCTGAATACTAATTTATCAACTGCAGTGATAAACACGCACCAAAGAAGTGATGGGAAGAGGAGGGGGAGCGCGCCGTTTCTTCTTCAGGCAAAAACTCTGTGCAGAAGCCGGATTGGGGAGGGGGATGAGGAGGAGGAAGAGCTGTGATTGACAAACTGCCAGCCAAACTCTTTGGTTGTGGGGGCGCAGGATGGAGAGAGGGCAGCTTGCCTTGGAGAAGGAGGGGGGAGCCAATTTTAAAGGTTGTCCAGCTAAAAGGGAGCAAAGAATCTGGGCTGGAGTGCCTTGGAAAGGTGAGCAGGCAGCACATCTGCACGGGCTGGTTGGGCTTTCTGCACGTTTTGCCTGCAATTAAGGCAGGGTGAGTTTTTTGGCTCAGGGGAGGCTGGGGAGAGGGGGAGCTGCTTGTGGGGGGACATGCCTGCTCACATAAGTGCAAATGTGTTTCTTCTGCATGGAAGCTGCTTTGCTGAAGGTTATATCTTCTTTCTTTCCTTCCTCTTCTTCCACGTTCTTCGCCTCTCTGCTTTGTGCCGCCTCTGGGGATGGAGGGAGAAATTTGCTCTGCACCTTTTCCTTGTGTGTGTGTGTGTGTGTGTGTGTGTGTGTGTGTGTGTGTGTGTGTTTGAAGCCTCCGTTTGCCTGCCTGGCAAGGCAGGGGAAATTTGCTCAGCCTCCTCTCTGGTGTATGTCTTGCTTAGGTAAGCTCCACTTTAATCAAATCTTGTTCTGCGCATGTGTGCGCACGTGCACATGCGCATGCGTATTTTGCGGCTCCCAGGGTTTTTTTTATTGAGAGAACCGGTTCCAAGTGGCTCTTTCACCGATTCAGGTTGCCTACCCCTGAACTAGACATACCCAATTCGAACAGCCGTTCCTTATATGTTTTAGTCTCCAGTCCCCTAATCATCTTTGTTGCTCTTCTCTGTACTCTTTGTAGAGTCTCAACATCTTTTTTACATCGTGGTGACCAAAACTGGATGCAGTATTCCAAGTGTGGCCTTACTAAGGCATTGTAAAGTGGTGTTAACACTTCATGTGATCTTGATTCTAGCCCTCTGTTAATGCAGCCTAGCACTGTGTTGGCTTTTTTGGCAGTTGCAGCACACTGCTGGCTCATATTTAAGTGATTGTCCACTAGGACTATGAGATCCCTGTCACAGTTACTACTATTGAGCAAGGTACCTCCTATACTATACTTGTACATTTGGTTTTTCTTGCCTAAATGTAGAACCTTACTTTTTTCACCATTGAATTTCATTTTGTTAGATAGCGCCCAGTGTTCAAGTCTGTCCAGATCCTCCTGTGTCTTAAGCCTGTCTTCTGGACTGTTGGCTATTCCTGCCAGCTTGGTGTCGTCTGCAAATTTGATGAGTTCCCCATTTATCCCTTTGTCCAAATTTGATGAGTTCCCCATTTATCCCTTTGTCCAAATCATTGATGAAGATGTTGAAGAGCACTGGGCCCAGAATAGAGCCCTGGGGCACCCCACTACTCACTTCCTTCCATGTAGGTGCAGTTCCATTGAGGACCACATGCTGAGTATGGCCTGTCAGGCAGCTACAAATCCATCTGGTGGTGATGCTATCTAACCCACATTTTTCTATCTTATCAAGTAGTAGGTTGTGATCTACTTTATCAAATGCCTTACTGAAGTCCAGGTAAATTATATCTACAGCATTCCTCTGGTCCACTAATTTTGTCACTTGGTCAAAGAATGTAATAAGATTTGTCTGGCATGATCTGTTTTTGACAAACCCATGTTGACTTTTAGTGATGACTTTCTTTGCATCAAGGTGTTCACTGATTTGTTGTTTGATTATCTTTTCCAGAATCTTCCCAGGTATTGAGGTCAGGCTGATAGGTCTGTAATTTCCTGGATCCATTTTTTTTCCGTTTTTTGAAGATGGAACCTACATCAGCTCTTTTCGAATCCTCTGGAAGTTCCCCAGTGCTCCAGGATCTTTGAAAAATATAGTTTAGTGGTTCTGAGATCACATCTGCCAGTTCCTTGAGAACCTTGGGGTGTAATCCATGTGGTCCTGGTGATTTGAACTCATCTAGACTGGACAGGTGCTCACCATTTTCTTGCCTATCTTAACTTGTGTTTCTATTCTGTTTTTTTATGGCACTATTTTTGATAGGTTGGTCTGTTTTTTTCCCTTTGTGTAAAGACAGATGCAAAAAACGATTTAAATAGTTCTGCTTTCTCCCTGTTGCTTGTCACCTTGCCACTTTCCCCCACTAATGGACCAATCATTTCCTTCACTTTTTTCTTGTTTTTTACATGTTGAAAGAAGCTTTTGTTGTTATTGACTTTAGTTGCAAGCCTTAGTTCATTTTGAGCCTTAGCTTTCCTCACTTCATCGTTGCAGGCTCTGGCTATTTGCTGATATTCTAACTTAGTTCTGTGCCCCTCTTTCCACTTTCTATACTTGTTCTTTTTATCTTTCAATTTGTCAGAGAGTTCTTTATGCAGCCACGCTGGTTTCTTTTTTTCTCTCCCCCTTTTTTATTAGTTTTCCAATATTACAATAGTATCTTTAAAAAGCAACGTGGTGTCTGGGTTACAATAGTTCCATTTCAGACAAATACATATTATTACAAATCTCCAAATTGTTGTAACCAATACTTCGTCTCTCTTTTTTCCTTTAATACATATTATCTCTTATCTAAATTAACATACTTCTCATTGCTATCCATCAGTCATTTAATAGTTTTCTTATATTTGTGAATACTTTGGTATATTTTATATTTTAACATTCCATCTTTAAAACATCGAACACCTTATATATTTTTCCAGCTTTAATTTTACATTGATATTAAAATTAAACGTTTAAAGTTTCTCATTTTCATATTGCTAAATAACCTCCTTTCCCTTTACACAATTTTCTCCGATACCTAGTAATGGAAATACACTTCTTATTTATCTCATTTCCATATCAATGTTAGTAGTACAATATTAGAATGGTAGTCATTAGGATGCCAATTGCAAGGAGGAGAAAGAGGAGGAGGACAATATAATATTCTTATTTCTCATTTATAGTTTCCACATATTAAAAATTAACCAAAATTTCTTCCGTTTCAACATTTAATACATTCTTTCATGTCACTACATCCAAGTATATTAGTTACCTTCTATCATTCTTAACATATATACATCTTAATCCATGTCATTTAAAGAGCTCAATATTTCAATGTTAGTATTCATACATCTGTGTTTTATTTTTTTTAATTAGTATTTTTATCTACTCATCAAAACAATCTCTCGTAATCCAAGTATAATCCTGTGTATTTTGGTATTATCTATTTCAGGCCTCTTAAGGATGGCCATATTTCTTCAATCTTATTCTTGCTTTCTTCCTTTGCCATGTCATTTTTCGCTTCTTTGACTCAGGGTCATCAAAGCATTTTTGTGTTGTTATATCATATTGAAGTAGCCCTCCAGTCTCCATTTTTGAAGGATTGAGGAGTCTGTTAACAGTGCCAAATCTTCTCATTATTTTCACCACTTGATATAATTGTCCTGGACTGAATAATTTTTTTTCCACCTGTTTCCCATTATGGTCTTCAAAAGTCTGTGTTTGTTGAATAGTTAATTCTTCTGCCAATGTATTTGATTGTTCAATTTCTTCTATTAAGTTCTGTCCCGATAAAATATTAGTTGTAGTCACAGTTTGAGTTTGTTTCTTTGAGATGCTTTCTAATTCTTTTCCAAAAGCTCTTACTTCATCTCCAGCTGTAGAAAGGAACTGATAAGTTTGGTAAGATATTTCCCACATAGCATAGATTTGTTTTTGAAACTCTTCCATGGTGGAGTTTCACATCTGGTGTTCAAGGTTAATCTTATCTTGTTTTTCTTAAATATTTTCTTGATTTTTTAAAAAGAGAAAGTCAGATTGCAATTTCAGGTTTAGCCATTGGGTGTCCCCCAAGTGGTTTGAAAGTTCTTTTTTTTTAGCCCGTTTCTTTTTTCAATGTTTTTTTTAAAACACCCCTGAGCTTACTCGCTGCTAATTTGGAGGGAGGGTTGAATTCCCCCCTCCCTTTCCACAGGGGGGAAGGTACTTAGCAGCTTATTTAGGTGAAAAGAAGAAGATTAAGGTATAAGAGAGGAATCTTACCCCCAGTCTCTTCCATGCTGCTTTAATGTTGCCTGGTAGTAAGTTTGACTTTGGCTGTCTGCAGCCTAGTAACTGGCCATATTACTATGGCCGGTCTTTTGTCCGCCGGTTTGAAGGGAATGCAGGCACTAATGGGGGGGTTGTGGCTCCCCCGCATTTCTGCAAAAGCCCCTTCTTGCTGGTTGCCCCTCCAGGGTGACTCTTCGGCCCTTTTAGGACCCCCCAGCAATGCGAAACTGGACGTGGAAGACAAGAGCCGTCCTCCAGACGTCCATGTCGGCTGGCTTGGAAAACCAGAAGCCCGCCACGCTGGTTTCTTTTGAGAGCTGTTATTTTTCCTCTTCGTTGGTATTGTGCTAGACTGGCCTTTTATTATCTCGCTTTTCAAAATTTTCCAAGCTTCTTGAGCTGTTTTCCCCTTGAGGATTCTCATCTATGGAATCCTTCCCAAGCCCTCTAAGTTTATTGAAATTAGCTCCCTTAAAGTCCAAGACTCTAGTTTGACTGTGTTCTATTGCTTGTGCTTCCATAATGTTGAATTCCAATATTGCATTATCACTTCCTCCCAAGGTTCCTGTGGCTTCAACACCTTCTATCATTTTATCTCTGTTAGTGAGAATTAGATCCAAAATGGTTAATCCCCTAGTTCCCTTCTCTACTTTTTGGGTGACAAAGTTGTCTGCTAGGTTTGTCAGGAATCTGTTTGATCTTCCACTTGGTGCAGAGTTTGTCTCCCAGTTGATGTCAGGGTAGTTAAAGTCCCCCATTACTATTGTGATGTGCTTCCTACATACGTTAGTTAGCTGACTAGCAAAAAGTTCATCTTTGTTTGGTTGGATGGCCTGTAGTATATATCTATGGCAATGTCATTCCCCCCCTTTTATATTGACCCAAATGCATTCAAGTTTACAGTTTTCATTATTGTTGTGCTCTATTTCTGTAGATATGTAGTTATTCCTTATATAGAGGGCAACTCCACCTCCTTTTTTATTTGGTCTGTTTCTTTTAAATAATTTAAATCCCTCTAGCTATGTGTTCCATCTGTGGGTTTCATCCCACTATGTTTCCATAATAGCAACAATATCATATCTGCCCTCATTAACCTGAATTTCTAGTTCACCCTGTTTGCTGTTCATACTCTGTGCATTGGTGTATAGACATTTGAGTTCTTTATGTCTGACCCTGTGTTTATTTTCTACATAACCTGTGTGGTGCCTGAGTTCCCCTATTGTCTTACCACCTATTGGGTTAGTGCACTTTGTGTGGCACTCGCTAATAGAAGCTTGATTTTGCTTGACAGCAAGGTTGATATTCCTGTCCACACACACATCTATGTTACATGCATTGATAGCCCTATAATTTTTAGATTGGCGGGGACAGGGATGTTCTATATCAATTAATTCACTGTCCCCGCTGTTTAGTTTAAATATTCCTCCAGAAAATCTGTGAATTTATAGCCGAATAACTCAGTCCCTTTCCTTGAAGGATGCAAACCATCTCTTTTGGACATTTTTTCATTGGACCAGCTACAGACATCGTGACTAATATATCTAAAGCTTTCCCCTTTACACCACTCCTTTAGACAAATATTGAATTGTGGTATACGCTGGCCTTTTCCATTTTGCTCCTTATACACTGGTAAAACCTCTGAAAAAGTAAGCCTACAGCCTATTCTGCTAAATTCCTGCCCCAAGCTCTGGAAATCATTCTGCACAGAGAGTACATCTTTTTGGGACAGATCGTTAGTGCCAAGATGTACAATAGTCTCCACATCACAGTCATTGCTGGCATTCTTGATTATTTTAGAAATATGCTTCTTTTCCCTATTGGCAGTAGCATCTGGAAGACACCTGACCTTTCGAAACCTCTGTGTCCTTTCCTAAATTTACATCCATTATAATTGAATCACCAAACAGAAGGTGGCTTCTCTTTTTTGATGCCTTTGTGTTCTTACAGGACTGGTGTGTAATACCAGATTCGCACTTCTCCCTGCCGAAAACAAGTATTTCATCTTGGACCACGATCCCCTGCTTATTTGAGTTATTATCACAGATACCTTTACCTGTCTCTTTAATGACCCTATTAAGGTCAGAAAGGGCACTGTATCTGTTGTGCAGGGACACAGCGAAAGCTTTGTGTTTATGGTTCACAGATCACACCCTGCCAGATCCCAAGGTTGTCCACACTGCCCTTTTCCTGCAGGATCTTTGTGGTAGAGGAACTGATAGCACGGAGGCTCAGTAGAGTAGAAGGGCTGAACTGGACACCTAATTTCTGCCTGAAGAGCACAGATTACAGACCCTAGATAAATAATCTGTCATTGTATACTAGTGATTTGTTTACAGATAGGACAGTTTCCAAGTTTGAAAAGGGTACTGCGAAAGACAACTGCAAAACAAGTATTGCACTGAATTAAGCCAGACATTCTTAGATACAAGGAATCTCAGACGCACTTGCCCTGAATGCAATCCAATCGGCCCTAGCTACTTTTCTAGTGCAGCCTCCCCAAAACTTACAGAATGTAGCACTTCCTAGCAGCTCTGAGCAGTTGAAATACTACTCAAAAACGATGCAGATCCAATCAGGGCCCCAACTGCAGTTCAAATACAATGCAATCCAATCAGGGCCCTAGCTACTTTTCTGGTGCAGCCTCCTCAAAACCTACAGAATGTAAGAATATAGTCCAAGAAAGTCAGAATATTAAATATGCCAAAATATTTTCCTTTATTGCCAGCTGTTCTCCCTTCAGCTGAAAGTCACCAAGCAGCCAAGGGGCTAGTTATAGTGCTGTATTCAAATCCACCACTAGATGTCACTCAATGTCCATTTTCCACTCTTCAAACAAAGGGTTGATTTCTTATATTGCTTATATTTCACCTCAATGATTTTTTGTCCAAAGAGAAAATCTTAACAATTATCTCAGTTCTCAAGTTTATCAAAACTGTAGCTTTGTTATTACTTTGACTTCTGTATTGTGTATTTCTGTCCCCCATAAAAAATTTAAAACGCCACTTACATTCACATCCAGAGATTTTTAGCTTCTTGGGAGCCTTTCCCAAGAAATACAGTTGTAAAATAGTAAAGAAAGGATCAATATTCTCACCCAGTTCCAAACATGCTGTTTACAATGTGCTAATTGAAGCTTTTGTTCTTCAGTTGTCAGCAGCTAATGGTCAGCCACAGAGGTGTGGCCGGTCTTTTGCCTGCCAGTTTAGAGAGCTTTCCTTGGATCAAATGGAAAGACCACCGTCTCTCCATGATCAACAAGGCACCCCTCCTTCTTCATCGCCTCTTTGGGGCAACTTTAGGCCCTTTTCAGGACCCCAGCAGGCAAAATCAGGCATGGATGGCAGAGCCCTGCCTTCCTGTGCCCGTTTTACCGCAACGCAAATCCGGAAGTCTCGTTAAACAAGATTAAACAGTATCTGATATTACCTCATATGTCTGTTATGTTTCACTCTCCCTTTACATATACATATACATGCATATGGGCTGGATAGCTTGCGAAAAGTTCACAAAACGAAGTATCTTTAATTCAAGCACCCTCATGAGTCTGAATGGCTTTATCCTGACAATAAAGGTATTAGTTATACAGTGATCTGTGACAATATTCTGCATGCTGGCAATCATTAATAGCAAGGAGTCTGCTGGGACAGTTGTACACTGCTATTCATAATTGTTTCCACTGAGTACAGGAGCTCTTTTATATGTGACATTAAAAATGTATTGTCTTTGGTTCTGATTCCTGCCTAATGAACCCATTTATTAAGTACACTAATTTTTTGATGTGTGACATTGCTTGGAGTTCTAAGTCTGTTTCACATGCTTTTAATTTGAATCAAGTGGGGAAAGAAAGTGAAAAACAGTTTCTCAATCTGTGCCTTTTCTCCTAGAGGCAGCTGGAAGGGGGAAAAAAGCTCTTAAACAGATTTATACCAATTGCAGAAAGTGAGACAATATTCAGCTGAAATAAAATGCTCTTATTTCATTATAACATGTCAAAAATGAAGTAAATTAGTAGTCTTGTATTCAAATCAGTGTATGTAATCCAGATGACTGATTATGCATCCTAAACTACATATCTAAACATACAGTAGTGGCCAAAATTGTGGAAACCTTTTGGGAAAAGTATACGTTTGAGGTTTGATGGCTAATAACACCACTTTATTGTGGAGTAGTACCATAAAATTATATCAATGGAAAGATAATGTAATCAAGAATGTAATGCAACAAAGTTTGTTCAATTATCTGTATTCTATGAAAGGTTATAGCCAAATAACCAGAAAAAAGAAGCACAACTTGCTTAGGTTGATATCAGGTAGCTTTCCTTCATCTGATTGTAGCCAATGAGCATGAATGTTTAGAGAACCAATCAGATGTCATCTTGTTTTGGCAATGAGCCAATCAGATCACAGTAGGATTCAGTCATTGATGTCATGTATTGAAGCTGAGAGGAGGACATTTGACAGTGTGTTATGTGATCGCTATCAAGTTGGTTGGGGTTTTTTGTGTGTTCTTTCATTTAGTTGAGCTTGTAAAATGTAATAAAATTAAAGTAATGGTGCAAAGAGTTGACTGGTCACCCAGAAAGTGATGTAAAAATAGTATTATTAAGTGAGCAAGGCTACAGTGATAAAGAAATTAGAAGAAAAATTGGTGAAAACTTAACCAGAACTGGCATTTCTAAGTTTTTTAAGAGGTATAAGGAGACTCAGTCACTACAAAACCACACTGGTAAAGGCAGGAAAACGTGCACAACAGCAAGTGATAATAGAAGAATTAAGAGACTGCACCTACGTGACAGAAGAAAATCATCTGGGTGTATACAAGATGGAATGGCGCAATGCAATGTGAAGTTTAGTGCAAGGATTGTTTGGCGCAAACTGCAGGAATTTGGCCTAAAATCTAGAATTCCATGAAAAAAGCCACTTTTATCTCTCAAAGGTTGAAAAGACTAAACTGGGCTCACATTATAACAGAAATTGATGCGAAGAATATTTCTTCTTAAACTATCAGAATAATTATTGCAACCCATGAATTATCTCAGCAATCCAGACAGTATGGATTAAAACACCACTGTCAAGGTTCCAACTGATGATCCCAATGAAGTAAGCACAGCTGAGACATTCCAATCTCTAATGCAAAACTTTATTGAGTACAGTATATCGGCATTCATGAATAGAGAACCAGCTATAGTTAAATTGGCACCAGAACAGTAAATTAAAAGTATAGAAACTCTCCTTCTCCCTGACAGTGCAAGTCACATTCCCCAATTAAACATCAGACAATTGTTATGAGAGAAATCTTTCATTATTTCGTAAATACTCTGAATGACCTTGATTCCGAGACTTCACAGCTCACACCTACAAATGCAGATTCCATTCATTCCCCCCCACCCCCCACCGGATCTGTAGGCAAGCCAAGAAACAGAATTGGCCAAAGCATCATGAGGTTTCTTTGAAGCTTGACAACCACCTACTATGAGGCATGCATAATGATTAAGATATTTTAACTTATAGCCTGATGGCTAAGAGGACAAGTAGATAAAAGGAGCAAAGTTAGGCCTATTTAAATTGATGTTAAATCAATGTTGTTGGAAGGAGCTGAATTACACTGAAAAATCCTATGTTGGACAGATTTAATTTCAGAGGAAAACTTGAGGAATGATGTTTTACAGCTATATTTATCTCCCATTTTTGAAATTTAAAAATATTTTACTAAAGCAATGGGGATAAGGCAACTTTGTTGTTGTTGTTAGTTGCGAAGTCGTGTCCGACCTATTGCGACCCCATGCCCTCCTGTCCTTCTGGAGTCCATTTAAGCTCACGCCTACTGCTTCAGTGACTCCATCCAGCCACCTCATTCTCTGGCATCCCCTTCTTCTATTGCCCTCAGTCTTTCCCAGCATTAGGCTCTTCTCCAGTGAATTCTTCCTTCTCATTAGGTGGCCAAAGTATTTGAGTTTCAACTTCAGGATGTGGCCTTCTAAAGAGCAGTCAGGGTTAATCTCCTCTAAGACTGACCGGTTTGATCGCCTTGCAGTCCAGGGGACTCACAGGAGTCTACTCTAGCACCATAGTTCAAAGGCCTCAATTCTTGGCGCTCAGCCTTTCTTATGGTCCAACTTTCACAGCCATACATTGCAACTGGGAAAACCATAGCCGTGACTATACGCATTTTTGTTGGCAGGGTGTTGTCTCTGCTTTTTAGTATGCTGTCTAGATTTGCCATAGCTTTCCTCCCCAGGAGCAAGCGTCTTTTAATTTCTTGGCTACAGTCCCCATCTGCAGTGATCTTGGAGTCCAGGAAAATAAAATCTGTCGCTACCTCCATTTCTTCCCCATCTATTTGCCAGGAATTGAGAGGGCCGGATGCCATGATCTTGGTTTTCTTAATATTGAGTTTCAAGCCCACTTTTGCACTCTCCTTCTTCACCCGCATCAAGAGGCTCTTTAATTCCTCTTCACTTTCTGACATTAGAGTTATCATGTGTATATCTTAGGTTGTTGATATTTCTCCCGGCAATCTTAATTCCAACTTTTGATTCATCTAACCCGGTCTTTCTCATGATGTGCTCTGCATATAAGTTAAATAGGCAGGGCAACAGTATACAGCCTTGCTGGACTCCTTTCCTAATTTTGAACCAATCAGTGGTTCCGTGTCCAGTTCTCACTGTTGCTTCTTGACCCGCATATAGGTTTCTCAAGAGACAAATAAGATGGTCTGGTACTCCCATCTCTTTAAGAACTTGCCACAATTTGTTGTGATCCACACAATCAAAGGCTTTAGCATAGTCAATGAAGCAGTAGTAGATGTTTTTCTGGAACTCCCTACCTTTCTCCATGATCCAGCGTATGTTGGCAATTTGATCTCTAGTTCCTTTGCCTCTTCGAAATCCTGCCTGTACTTTTGGAAGTTCTCAATCCACATACTGCTGGAGTCTAGCTTTTAGGATTTTAGGCATGACTTTACTAACATGTGAAATGAATGCAGTGGTGCTATAGTTTGAACATTCTTTGGCATTGCCTTTTTTTAGAATTGGAATGTAAACTGATCTTTTCCAATCCTGTGGCCACTTTTGAGTTTTCCAAATTTGCTGGCAAATTGAGTGTAGCACTTTTACTGCATCGTCTTTTAAGATTTTGAATAGCTCAGGTGGAATACTGTCACCTCCACTAGCTTTGTTGTTGCTCAGATTTCCTAAGACCCATTTAGCTTCACATTCTAGGATGTCTGGCTTGAGGTCAGTGACCACCCCATCATGGTTATCAGGGACGCTAAGCTCGTTCTTATATAGTAACCTCTTCTTAATCTCTTCTGCCTCTGTTGGGTCCCTGCCATTTTGGTCCTTTATCATGCCCATCTTTCCATGAAATGTTCCCTTCATATCTCCAATTTTCTTGAAGAAATCTCTGGTCCTCCCTATTCTATTGTTTTCTTCTATTTCTTTGCACTGTTCATTTAAGAGGTCATTCTTATCTCTTCTACCTATTTTCTGGAATTCTGCATTCAATTGGATGTATCTTTCTCATTCTCCCTTGCCTTTTGCTTCCCTTCTTTCCTCAGCTATTTGCAAAGCTTCCCCAGACAGCCATTTTACTTTCTTGCATTTCTTTTTCTTTGGGATGGTTTTAGTTGCTACCTCTTGTACAATGTTGCAAACCTCCGTCCATAGTTCTTCATGCACTCTGTCTATCAGATCTAATTCCTTAAATCTATTTTTCACCTCTAGTGTATATTCATCAGGGATATGATTTAGTTCGTACCTGAGTGGCTAGTGTTTTTCCCTACTTTCTTCAGTTTAAATTTAAATTTTGCAACGAGAAAGCTCTTGATCTGAGCCACAGTCAGCTCCTGGTCTTGTTTTTACTGTCTGTATAGAGCTTCTCCATCTTTGGCTGCAGAGCACATAGTCAATCTGATTTCTGTGTTGGCTGTCTGGTGATGTCCATGTGTAGAACCATTTCTTGGGTTGTTGGAAAAGAGTGTTTGCTATGACCATCGTATTCTCTTGACAAAATTCTATCAGTTGTGCCCTGCTTCATTTTGTATTCCAAGGCCAAACTTGCCTATTATTCCAGTTATCTTTTGGCTTCCTACTTTAGCATTCCAATCCCCCATGATGATAAGGACATCTTTGTTTGGTGTTTTTTCTATAAGGTGCTGTACGGCTTCACAGAATCGGTCAATTTCATCCTCTTCAGGACCAGTGGTTGGGGCATAGACTTGGACTACTGTGATATTGAATGGTTTGCCTTGGATTCGCACTGAGATCATTCTATCATTTTGGGGATTGTATCCCAGTATTAGGGATGCGGTGGCTCAGTGGGTTAAGACGCTGAGTTTGTCGACCAGAAGGTCGGCAGTTTGGCGGGTCGAATCCCGAGTGCCGTGTAGCAGAGTGAGTGCCTGTTACTCGTCCCAGCTTCTGCCAACCTAGCAGTTCGAAAGCACGTAAAAATGCAAGTAGAAAAATAGGGACCACTACGGTGGGAAGGTAACAGCGTTCCGTGCGCCTTTGGCGTCCAGTCATGCCGGCCACATGACCACAGAGACGTCCTCGGACAAGCGCTGGCTCTTTGGCTTTGAAACGGAGATGAGCACCGGCCCCTAGAGTCGGAAACGACTAGCACGCATGTGCGGGGGAACCTTTACCTTTACCTTTACCTTATCCCAGTATTACTTTTCCTACTCTTTTATTGACTATGAAGGCTACTCCATTTTTTCTGAGGGATTCTTGCCTGCAGTAGTATACCTTATGGTCATCTGAATTAAATTCACCCATTCCTGTCCATTTTAGTTCACTGATTCCTAAGATGTTGATGTTTAGTTTTGTCATCTCTTGTTTGACCACGTCCAGCTTTCCTTGATTCATGGATTTTACATTCCAGGTTCCTATGGAGAATAAATCTTTACAGCATCGGACTTTCCTTTCACTACCAGATGCATCCACAGCTGAGTGTCCTTTCGGCTTTGGCCTAGTTGCTTCACTTTTTCTGGCGCTACTAGGACTAGCCCTCTGCTCTTCCCCAGTAGCATATTGGACCTGAGGGACTCATCTTCCAGCATCATATCTTTTTGCCTTTTGGTACTGTCCATGGGATTTTCATGGCAGATACTGGAGTCGGTTGCCATTTCCTTCTCCAGTGGATCACATTTTGTCAGAACTCTCTGCTATGACCTGTCTGTCTTGGGTGGCCCTGCACGGCATAGCTCATAGCAAGCCCCGTCGCCATGACAAGGCAGTAATCCATGAAGACAACTTAGAATTTAGTAAAAGCTGTAGGATTTCTATATTTAAATAATACCATTATTAACATTGCTTTGACAGCTGTGATTATTTTTTTTGTTAGACCATCTGTTTAGAAGACTTTATGAAATGAAAATCTCCTCTATATTAAGCTCTTTAGACAAATATTCATAGTGATGATTGATGTGTATTTTCAAGTAAATAAAACTTCAATAAATAAAACTTTGTGTAACTGAAATAGAGCTAAAGGTTTCTTAGCTGTCCTGATCCAGAAAGTCCAAGGCAAATGACACAGATGGTGTCCTGGACATATGAGGCACTTGGAATAGAATATAGTAACAGTAAAACCGAGGCAAGAACTCAGAATAGGTCAGTGTTAAATTTAGAACTTAGCCAAGGATTGGGCAGTTCAAATTTTATGCTGAATCAGTGTTGTGGGTAGATAAGATTTGTGATTTCTAGCATTCAGTTGTTTCACTTGAAAGTTTATTATACTAATGGACCTATATTGTACAAATAGGCCTATACATTTAGCTCATGTACATTAATCTTGTTTAAAATACTGGGCTAGTCAGGCATACTAGTAATTCTTTAATAAAACATTTCACTCACAGCCTTCTCTGTCATTTCTGTCACATATCCTTTTGATGTTTGATACTGGGTCACTAATGGGCCTGTGGTTTTGGAGGTTCTACCTGAGAATTTGTTTGGCAGTCAAAAGAAGCAGACTTTCCCAACCACTATAGGACTATTAAATATTAAGACTCACTGCTTTTAGTCAAGAGTCATCATATTATCATCATCTTCCAAGGATAAGCTATCATGATATGGCAGTCTGACCATATGAATATTCAGACTTTTCTGCCCAAGTTGTTTATTTATTTTTCAGTAACGTAACTAAACATTCTGAAGTATCCACAATTATCTCACTTTGCTTTAATTTTTGTATGGCAACATTTCATTAAATAGCAGTTGTATGTTATTAAACAATTATATGAAATATCCATATTTAAATTAAATCTTAAATATTTATGTTTAGAAAGAGAGGACAAGTGTAGATCATAACTTTAAACATAAGATTTTTGACAAGACCGTAGTTAGTGTAATGGGAAAACTGCTGTTTCTAAAAATGGTGGAGATTTCAGTCAGGACTATTTTGATGTATGCCATAGATGAATAGTCTATTGCTAGCATGAAACAAATATATGAGTAGATTCTGTTTCCTTTTGCATGTTTGCTTTATATTAATAGATATCAGAATATTTCACGAATTTCATTAGCTAACAAAGATTCACTTTGTAGACAATAAGCCCTCTTCTGTATCAAATGGCAATTGGCTATTGTTTTGCAGAAAGGTAAATTTCTTCATACATCCAGCCTATTTTAATTATTACCACCAATTATACTAGAACTACACAGTAGGACAAGAAGGATGTGAAAAAGTCAATAATATAACATTTTTGTTTTCCTTCTCTTGAGTTTATAGGAATTAAATATTTCTAAAATATTTTTAACAGAAGATTTCTTCTTTATCCTTGTGTCTTATGTTCATGTTTCAGTTCAAAGGTTGCATATATAAAATTATGCCTAATATATCAGTAGAGGCAAAAAGAGCACAATCATTTCTGTCATAATATAGGCTTGCTTTTTGTACAAATAATGTAAAGAAAAGGGTGGAATTCCTTTAAAGTCATCCTTTATTAATTGTGACATGGAACTCAGTGAGCTGGATTTCATTTTCTTATTAGTAGGTTCTCAGTCTAAAATGGATTTAAGCAATTTCTGTATAAACAATCCATAACTGCAACCTCTCCACTTATCATAGAAACCTGCATGTCTAATGCATTGTAAGGTTGTGAGAAAAAAATACATAAAGTTCTCATCCTAGTGTATACATAAATATAAAGATTTAAATTGAGTCACTCTTTGTAAATTTTTAACAAAACTACATTTATTCTATTAACCATTGCTAAAATGAATTAGCTGGGTTTTATTACAGGAAAAACCATTTTTTGTTTTTACCGAAGGGCTAATACTTCTCAGCCTAAGTTACAGAAATTAGGATATGAATTCAGGAACATGACAAGGCACATTCCCCAGTGGATGTCCTATTCCTTGCTGTTGAATTCCAAAACCGAAATCAGCATAGACTAGAAAGATTTTGCTGATTCATTATTGCAAAGGAATTATGAACCATGTTGCTACTCTAGTTTTTGCTGTTATTGTTTTATGTATTCAAATTGTTCTTCAGCTCCTAATAGGATTGGTGGCCTATAACTATTATTGATATATGAATGAATGAATTGTAAACCACATATCATTATTATTATTTAAGTACAGTTCTTACTATTTTGGTTTAGGATTCAATCCATATTTATAGAAATGTGCAAATTATATTGAAAATATTTCTTACATGCAAATACATTTCCCTTTGAATTTTATGAAATTTGCTAATAATCATATGAAAACATTATGCATTCAAGCTTTCATAACTGCATCTTACCTCAATTGTTCTTTTACCTTATATTTATAAGTCAAAAATCCAATTTCTGGGAAACTAGCTATATTTAGAACCACTTGATATGTAAGATAAGAATATTATCCTTTTGAATTTAAGAATAGACAAATTCTCTAAGAAAAAATACCCATTACAAATGTTTCTCCTTTGTAATATTCTTGTACTAGTTTGGGGTTTGCACAAATATAATAAACAACAGAGCAAGTCTGTGAAAATGAACTAGAAATGCAAAGCATGTCTGCATGGGCATTGAGGTGAAATGGTTGCTATGGAGCCAGCAAGCTCCAAGTATTGGAATTCATTTTGCTAAATCACATCTTTCAGTGCCGTGGTACTTGGTTCACATAACTTCACTGTCAAAAAAAAAAAAGCTGTGCTTGGGAAGAAAATAGGAGAAATGCCACAAAAAGTATGGCAGCTGATATTTTAGGTTATTGCTGGTAACATATTTTATTTTTCAGCATTGCCTTTTGAAGATTTTAATTAATAGCTAAGTTTTTAAAGAGAATAGGTTTCTTGATACTAGTGGCCACATGTCACTTGTAGAGAAATGTCATTTGTGCGATGATTTTAAAGTATGGAATGTAGAGATTATTTTAAAAGATGAAATGCAGAAGCCAAATCTTGGAAGAGAGATGTGTCTGGGAATGAATCCCTATATACTAGGTCAGCGATGGCAAACCTTTTAGAGACTGAGTGCCCAAACTGCAACCCAAAACCCACTTATGTACTGTCAGGTGCTGGGTGGGCGTGGCCCATTGGGTGGGCATGGCTGCGGTGGTAATGGCAGACTGGTTGGGACTAAAAAGTTCAATCAATTCCAACTTTGTGAGATTTTTTTTCCTGTGAAAAGTTGAAATTGATTGATTGAATGATTTTTTTTTTTGCACACGGCGGCGAAGGCCTAAAGCAAAAAGGTTTTATAAAACCCAGTTGAAGGCCTAGGACTGGGGTGACAGTGCGTGTGCCCATAGAAAGGGCTCTGCATGCCACCTGTGGCACGCATGCCATAGGTTCGCCACCACGGGACTAGGTCATTCCAAAGGTACTTTTGTATTTTGTGTGTGTGTGTGTGTGTTTGTTTGTAGACATTTGAAATCAGTAAAAATAAAATGAACTCCGGGATATAAGAAAAAAGCCTTCTTTATTGGTGAGCTTTTGTCAACTAGCTGTTGACATCATCAGAGCAAGGGCTGAATGATAAGGGAGCCAGTACATACACTTATAAGACAAAATGATATCATTATTTCATCATCCTCTATCTTAGTTGATTTCAGTTTTTGTCGGAATTCATGTGCTGACTTTACTGTGGTTATATTTTCTTCCACCAGGTATTTTAATCGTCTGCTCAACCACTTTGCTAGGCCAAATATTGAAGTATTTCTAAATGCTACAATGTGTGTGTGTGTGTGTGTGTGTGTAAGAGAGAGGAGAGAGAGAGAGAGAGAGAGAGAGAGAGAGAGAGAGAGAGCGCCAGGAGGGGAGAAGGAGGAAGCTGAGATGTTACAAAAAAAGCCTCCCCCTTTCTCCCCCCACTCTCTTTTTTTAAATCTCCTCCCACTCCGTTCAGGTGCAGCTGGAGGAAAAGGGCATGGTGGTGTGCAGGCAGGCGAGAGAGCAAACTCGCAGATTGGCTTTGTGTTCTATTCTTGCCACCTGTCATCCCTAAAATCATAGAACTCTGGATTGAATGGGAAGTTAAGAGTCAACTCCCCCCCCCCCCAATTATTTTGTCAGAAGTTGCTAGGGGTTCTTTCAGGGGTTGCGCTACATCCTGCGCTGCCTCTAGTTGGGATGCTGCCTGTTATTGAGTGATGTCTGGTGCTGTGCACTGTCTAGATGGGATGATGGAAGTCACTACTGCCTCTCAGGTGCTATTGTATTGTGGCAAGCAAGACAGGGCATCTGCAAAGAGGTTCTTCTCTCCAGGCAGCTATTGGAATGTGAAATTGAACCAATTAAAATATTGAGCCAATTGGACTTGCTTAGGGGACAGTTTCTGGGGGTCTTCAGCACTTCTAGGTTCTTGTGGTCAATCCAGACCTCGAATGGGACCTTGCTACCATCCAAGAACTCACTCTATGTCATGAGAGCCCACTGGACTGTGTAAGCCTCCTTTTTCCCAGATAGCCCAGCACCTTTCAGTGTCAGACAGCTTGCAGGACATGTAGGCACAAGGTTGCAATTCCCCTTTGGCATTCTTTTGGAGTAGGACTGCCCCTATTGCTACATCACTATTATCAGCCTGTATTACAAATGCCTTCTCCAGGTCAGGGTGCTTCAGGACCAGGTCTGCAAGCAAACAGGAGTTTCAGCTTTTCAAAAACAGCTTGGCAGTCAAGGGACCAATCCAGGGCTTGGCTAAATTTTGGGTTTGCTCCCCCCCCCCCCCGGTTTTCAGCAAATTGGTGATTGGCAGGGCTATCTGGGTGAATGTGGGAATGAATTGGCAGTCAGAGTTCACAGGGGCTCCCATTCCAGTATGGTTTTCTCTTTGCTGGGGTCCATTTCCCCTCCCTTATTAGAGATATGGTACCCCAGATAGTCCAGGCAAGTTTTGTGAAACTCACACTTGGACAGTTTCATTGAGTTGGGTTCTTTGCAGTTTCTTAAGTACTGCCCTAACTAGTTTCATGTGCTCTTCAGGGATCTCAGCATATATTAATATATCGTCCAAGTACACCAACACCTCTTTGTATAAATGCTCATGCAGGACTTCATTTATTAGTTACATGAATACAGCAGGAGCTCCCTGTAGCCCGAAGGACATTACTCAGAACTAATAGTAGCCTGGAGGCAATTGAATGTTGTTTTCCACTCATACCATTCTTTAATCCTCACTCGATAGTACGCCTCCCTCAACTCCAGTTTAGTGAAGGTTCTCACCTTTGCCAAATACCCCAGAATGTCTCTCATCAGGGAAGAAGGTACATGCTCTCCACAGATATGTAGTTTAAAAGGTAAAGGTTCCCCCGCACATGTGTGCTAGTCGTTTCCAACTCTAGGGGCCGGTGCTCATCTCCATTTCAAAGCCGAAGAGCCAGCGCTTGTCCGAGGACGTCTCCGTGGTCATGTGGCTGGCATGACTAGACGCCAAAGGCACATGGAATGCTGTTACCTTCCCACTGTAGTGGTCCCTATTTTTCTACTTGCATTTTTACGTGCTTTCGAACTGCTAGGTTGGCAGAAGCTGGGACGAGTAACAGGTGCTCACTCTGCTACACGGCACTCGGGATTTGACCCGCTAAACTGCCAATCTTCTGATCGACAAGCTTAGTGTCCTAACCCACTGAGCCACTGCATCCGTTTTTATGTAGTTTAGCCCTCTGTAATCCACACACAGCCTAAGGGACGCGTACTCATTTTCCTTGAATAGCAGTGGGGCCACCATCCTTGATTTTGCCATCTGGATGAATCCCCTCACCAAGTGCTTGTCAATGAACACTTGGAGCTCGTCCATCTCTCGGGTTATGGAGTACATTTTCGGCATGGGTAATTTGGCTTCCGGCACTATTTCTATAACGCACTGGGTCAGTGACAGGGGAGCACATTGATTCCTTCTCGCTGAAAACCTTGGCTAGGTCGTGATACTCTGCTGGAACCAGCAGCTCTAACCCATCACCTCTTTTTATTGTATTCACAGTCTCTGCTTTCATTTTCCTAACCGCAGGGGCACAGCCAGCTCTCTGCACTCTCTCTAGCTCTTGCTGATTAGCAGCTTTTCTCTGCTTCCATCACCTCTCTTTGTCCAAGCTCACACAGGGGTTCCACTTTTTCTACCACCACAATGAATCTAATAGTCTCTACATGGGTCCACACTTTCAGCTTTACTGGTTTGGTGAGGCAGTAGCTGGCACAACCCGTTACTGACCCATCCAGTTATGAAAATGCTATGGGTGGTCTTCATAGTCTCAGACTCTCCAACACTTGGGGGCGGATCATGTTATGTGGCATCCCTCAGGGTATGCAGTTTTGATATAGTCCTTCTCAGAAATAGGAAACTAAGCGTATTCTCAGGTCAGTCCCTCAAATGGCTAGCTAGGCTGTGGAAGTATTGCATGTACTCTATCACTGGCCACTTTCCCTGCTTAAGGGTGCAGATATGGGATTCCGCACATCGGGCTGCCACAGGTCCTCGAACTGCCCACATTGGATCTACATGAATGCATCCAGATCCGGCAGCTCCACCTTCCAGGTTGGATGCCACTGCGTGAACCATCAAAAGGGCTGGTGGCTGTTCATCTCTTACCACGATATATCCAGGCGGTAGGGTCGCTGCTGCCACTGGTGGAGAAGGAGGAGGGACCCCAGTTGCTGTCACACTGGGGGAAGGGTGGCAGAGCCTTCTGCCACTGCTCCTTACACTAGAGGCCCAATTGTCCCGGTAGGTGCCAGCACTACCAGCTGCAGGAGAAGAGACAGGGTGGTTAGTGATTTCACTTGCCCCATCCCAGCTACCGCCACAGCACCCAGTGACACTGCTACTTTGATCTCTACCTCCACTGAATTTTTTCCCCCATTGCTCCACCAATGGGCTGCAGGTTGCTACTGGAAGTTTTCACTCAAGTGGCTCATCCCACTTGAGCAGCCACATCACCTTCCACCTGCTTCCTCAGATCACATTGACTCCTGAGGGGATTAGGCGGTCCTCATCTTCTGCCACCTTCCCCGCATTCACTGTGAGTCTTTAGCCCTTGGTAGGGGGCATCTCTCAGCTGCTCCCTTAAGCTTGTTGGATGTGGTTCCGGCTTCTTGGCTTTCTATTTGGGACATGTGCTTGCTGGCTGTGCCCCTACCTCTGCAACATCACTGGGGCTTCTTGAGCCAAAGTTTCTCCTGACCTCTTCTCTGGCTCCTGGTCTGTCTCCGACATCTCAGGGTTTCTGACCTCCTGGTGGCATCCAGGTAGGCACTATTATGAGAGTTGACTTAATGTCAACCATCCCATTTGGCACATCCAAAAAAAGAAACTCCTGGCTTGTAGGAATTAACAAGAATAAAAATTTATTGAAAGATCCATTTAGGCACAGCAGTTTGCAGAACTGTGAGCTGGGAATTGATGCAGGTAATGAAGAAAGCGAGTCAAGTTTGACAACATTCTTTTTTCCTTTCCCTTTGGGAAAGAAAAAAAAGTGAATCTGGAAATGGCTGAAGCATTTAATTTAAATTTAATTTGCCTCTGGTAGATCAAATCTTTTATGTTTTCACAGTGGGCTGATAGCAACAGCAGAACGTGGGATCTATGAGAGAATGCAAGACTGTAAAGGGAGGCAGGGATAGCTGAAGTCTATTTGGAAGAATAACAAAGAGTAAAACTTCAGATTGAAATAAGAATAAACAGAGTAGATAAAGAGCAGATAAAGATAAAATAAAGAGCAAGGGAAAAAAAACACAAGAAAAAAAGGGAGTGAAGTACTTGTCACCTTTGGCCATGGATCACAGGATTCAGTATGTTCATCACTCCTTTTGAAGGGTTACTCACTTTGTATAATGCATTTTCGGTATGTTTGGCTACTCCAAGAAGCCATTTGGTGATTGCTTGACCTATTCTGTGAAATTTTAAATTGAGTTTTATTCTTTGAGCAGCCTGTTTTGAAGAAATGCTCACTTTATATTACCATTAAATACTTGCTCAAGGTTATGCTCTGCATCCAGGAAAGCAAACAGACCATGCAGCTGGGATAAACAAAATAACAATGTATTAAATGCCCAAAGGGTATTTTATTTTTATTCATTAGGGCACAAGGCTATTTAGCATCAGGAAGGGCATCCGGCTACTAAACACTTAGTGCCATCAGATTGCTGCGACTTTATCCAAAATAGGCACTACATGGTTATAAAAAGGGAGGGTTTTTTATAGAAAATATTCACTGAACATACTAATGTGAAAGTAAAATAATTTGAAGACAGCAACCTAAGACAGCTTATGCTGCTGAGTTAAATGTCAGCTTTGACAAAATGACACTTAAAAAAACCTATAGTTAAATTGAACAAGTTAACGATTGAGCAGAGCCTGTAAATTTGAATTATATGTTAAATTCTTAGCACTGTTCAGAAACACACACACACACACACACACCAGATAGGCACATTGTAAAATAACTTAGTGACTAAGCATGATACAAAAAGCAATTAGAATAGAAAAAAGAAGCCTGGCTCTCTGGATGTTTCTGATTATAGCTTCCAGTAGCCACAATGGCTGGTAAGCAATGTGATGGACCAAAGTTCAGCATCTGGAAGGCCACAGGTTTTCCTTTGCCATATTAAAGGAAGGGGGGAATGACTTACCAGTGTTTTACAAAATAAACAGGTAGTGACAACTAAGAAATCTTAACAAATGCATAGTAGATACATTGCAGTTGTTGTAGTGTTACATACGCTTGTGCAAAATGGAGTGGTCTGTTCCAGAATGTTCAGATTTTTTATTCATTTCTGGAAGTGTACCATTTAGAACGAACAATTGATGCTTCAGATACAGTGAATGCTGCTTTCTGCCTTTGTCTTACAATTTCATGAATTGTATTTGTCAAAAGTTATAGACACTGTTGATATTTATTACCTTCAGCTTTAAAAATTAGGGTTGTGGACAAAATTAAAGGACATATTCATAAAGTAACACAGTGTTTAGTACTGTGTTAGGGATAATTCTTATTTTTGCCAAATTTAAAAGAAAGTGCACAAAAAGCTACTGTTCTTCTTAACTACAGATGAAGGCAGAATATACCAATTCGTCCAGAAAAGTTCAAAAAGCTTTTGTAAATTTATTGAAAGTTTAATCAAAGGACTTTCTGAGTAAGCTAGTATTTGCATCTCTACTTTATCTACTGCAGCTGTAGTAAAAAGAAACTGTTTTTAATAAAGCATTCACTTCAGTGTATTGGAAAAATAGATTAAATATAGATGTGATTTGGGTATTATTTGAAAGGGATAAATTTAAAAGTAAAAGCAGTCTTAGGCTTTCTCCCTCCTCCAACATGGGACTAAAAGAAATTGTTCATTGAAAGCTTAATCAGGTTTTCATATCAAAACAATAAAAAAGAAGTAAGCTAAAGCTGTTTAAGTATCTAGAGTTTACTCTGTGTTGTACCTTGTTTTTCCTTCATTTGTTAATGGATCTCTAGTACATATTGACATCTTAATATATCTAAACTCCTGGTAAAGCAATCAGTGCTTTGAAATATAATTTAGAAACATTCTTACGTTGTAATATTTTGAAGTCAAGTACAGACAAAATGCTGGTGTCAAAACTCACTTCAGCCCACATCTTAAGAAAGTAGGACTCTTGGAGACAAGATTTTCCAAGTAGGAACTTTTACTAACAAATAGGAGATAGCAGGCATAATAGACAGGATATGAGGAATCCCCTTACAGATCAATATTTTTAAAGTGTTCCCAAGCAAACCCCACCCCACAATTCATTTGGTCGGTTCCAGATCATCCAAGCTCCAGGTGGTAAGCCCATCCTGGGAAAGGAGAGATAACAGTCTGTATGCAGCAGGATCATTTTCACACTTTCATACCCTCACACTTCATTCAGAGAAACAAACCAGATTCTGGAGGGTTGCATTTCTCCCCCCCCCTCCCCGCTTTCCTAGTTGCCCGTAGTTGAGAGGGAATGCCTAGTGAGAAAGCAATTGATTATATTGTGATGGATAGTAGGCAGGCGGAATAAACAAAGGTTACATTTAAGGAAGGGAGGAAGTGAAAACCATAAAGTCCCATGCCTGTTCCCTCTCTCCCTTGGGAATGGCAGAATCCAGGGGAAGATGAGATTTGGGTTTAGCTCAGAGGAGATAATTAGAAATGAAATATAAATGGATTCTGACATCTGGTCTTTTTAGCACAATTATCCAATTTCAAAATGCATACTGCTTTTTTTACGTCTGTTAGATAATGTCTAAGTGATAGAGCTCAACATATGGAAAAATGTGTGACATTTACTTTCTTCTGTTAAATTTGCTTTACTGGTGACAAAAAAAGGTACTGGTATCTTGTCATAAGGGACGCGGTGGCTCAGTGGGTTAAGACGCTGAGCTTGTCGATCAGAAGGTCGGCAGTTTGGCAGGTCGAATCCCGAGTGCCGCATAGCAGAGTGAGCGCCTGTTACTCGTCCCAGCTTCTGCCCACCTAGCAGTTCGAAAGCACGTAAAAATTCAAGTAGATAAATAGGGATCACTACGGTGGGAAGGTAACAGTGTTCCGTGCGCCTTTGGTGTCTAGTCATGCCGGCCACATGACCACGGAGAAGTCCTCGGACAAGCGCTGGCTCTTCGGCTTTGAAACGGAGATGAGCACCGGCCCCTAGAGTCGGAAACGACTAGCACACATGTGCGGGGGAACCTTTACCTTTATCTTGTCATACTATTGTGATACTATTATATCTATTATTTACAATTCCTCTAACATTTTGCATTATTATTGTTACTGTTATTATTTTATTCACAGGATGGAGGACTTCTTATAAATAATCCTACAGCATTAGCAGTGCATGAATGCAGATGTCTTTGGCCAAATGTTCCTCTTCAGTGTGTGGTGTCCCTAGGAACAGGCCAGTATAAAAACCATGGGAAAACCAATGTCACCTATACAAGTTTAAAAGCTAAATTGACTAATGTCATTAGCAGTGCTACAGATACTGAAGGTTAGTATCAGGTGATCATAGCTGTCTTGTTTTTGTAATACAATTTTTAACTGTGCTTTCTTGGACTAAAAATAACATGAAAAGACATTTTGGTTCTGTTTTGTAACCTGCATTCAATTGTTTTGTTAAGCCCATCTCTCAACATCCATACTAGGATTAAGTGTTTAAGTCATATAGAAAGCTAAACTTCTTTAAAAATAATATTTAAAAAAAATCATTTAAAGATTTAGCCTTTTTGCTTTTCCCCAATTAATACTTTGTATTGGCAAATTGACATTGAATTGGCAGCTGATGACAATGCTTGCCAGATTTTCAGTTAAAAGTTTCAGCTACTTGAGATTGCTTGCACCTCAATTTTGCCATTTTTAAACCTCTATTGATAAAAGCTGTTAATATTAGGCATAATGTTGGGATAAAAAGCTCCATCTACCATGAACAGTGGTAGAACAAGCATTTTTGTAATTAAGGAAAAACTGTTAATAGAGAAATCAATACTTATAATAACCATGCAAAATGTAGAATGATCATACAAGTGTTTCAATAACGTAGAAATGAGCAGTCAATCCAAACTTGAATTATTGTATAAATTCTATGTAGTTATTTTTTATCTTCTTTGATTGATTCTAACTAGGGGTTCACATGCCAAATTAATCCTAAAATTCTTGAACCAATTGATATAAGAATTTGCTTTTGCATAGATCAAAACATCTTGCTTCAAAGAAAACCACTTGTTTTAATTGACCAGATGTTAATATCAAAAGATGTTATACTTAAGGAAAATTAAGCTCTCATATTGAAAGTTGCATCCATAACAGACTTCTGGTTTTGCGTCTCAGCGAGACAGGATGCAAGAAGGCAGAGCTCTGCCTTCCGCGCCCAATTTCACTCTGCTGGGGGCCCTGAAAAGGGCCTAAAATCGCCCCAAAGAGGCAATGAAGAAGGAGGGGTGCCTTGTCGATCACAGAGAGACAGAGGTCTCTCTGTTCAATCCAAGAAAAGCCCTCTAAACCGGCAGGGGAAAGACCAGCCACACTTCTGTGGCTGGCCATTAGCTGCTGACAGACGAAGAAAGCTTTAATTAGCATTGTAAACAGTATGTTTGCACTGGGTGAGAATATCAATCCTTTCTTTACCATTTTACAAATGAATTTCCTGGGAAAAGCTCCCTAGAAGCTTAAAACCTCTGGATGTGAATGGAAGCAGTGTTTTAATTTTTTTATGTGGGACAGAAATACACAATAGTGAAGTGAAAGTAATAACAAAGCTACAATTTTGATAAATTTGAGAACTGAGATAAAGATTTTCTCTTTGGAAAAAAATCATTGAGGTGAAATATAAGCAATATAAGAAATCAACCCTTTGTTTGAAGAGTGGAAAATGGACTTTGAATGACATCTATTAGGACTGAATTATAAAAGCTATATAGAAAGACCAGAAAACTAGAAGAAATTTTGTTCCACACTTACTGAGACTGATGACACTAGAGGATTTTTAGGAATGATGTCTCAAGAAAAAACAAATACCTTTCAGAAGGAAATATTTTCTATGTTGCAGCAAATTCATCAAACAATTGTTGCACACAAAGAGGATGTAAAAAGAAAGCATAATGAGACTAAAAATAATGTAGATGATATAAATTACCAAATCTCCAAATTGAAGTTTTAACTGGAAAGTTCCCAGATAACAACTACAAAGTATGAACAAATAAACCAGAAATCAGAGTGTGAAGCAGAAGAAATGGATCTAAAGATAGAGGAGATAGGAGAAGGGAAATATGGACTGCCATACACAAAATACTGCAAGACCTACCTATAACAATGAAAATACAAAAGACCGTTTACTCCATTCTCCAAAATACACCTGATGACAAGGAAGAAGATACTAGAAAATGGAACATAGAGTGGGCAGAGGAAATGTCTAGGGAATGTAGATTGGCGGAATTCCACCCCCCCCCCCCAAAAAAAAATACTCTGCCTAAATTCTTTCTTATGCCAAGCAGCTTTCACAAAAATAGAAAGAAAATTCTTGGGCGATTTAATTTCCTTGGCCTGGAAAGCTGCTTTGCAAAGAAAGAAAGTGAGAGTTAGACTTTAAAAAACAGAGGATTTGATCTGTCAGCAGGGGCACAATCTGTTAATAAACCTGTTTGAAAATGATTAAAAGAATGGATGACCCTTAGATATAACTAGATTTTTAAAATAGAAGATATGATTTAGAATTAAAATAGCATTTTTCTTCTTTTTTGATATGGGAAATTTGAAAATATAGGATTGGTATGAATAAATTTTTTAGCTATATAAATGTAATTAATATTGAGAAAATCGTAACAAAGATACTTTAAATACTGATGGGAAATCAAACTTTAATAAGAGTACAAAAACAGGTTATTGACTTATGAATTGACATTATTGTTATTTCCATAATATTAGTAAAATAAGATAAAGATATTTATATCTAATTTTGTATACATCAACAGTACTAAGAATTGTAATTGTTTAATGAGGGGAAAAGGGAAAAAATATGGGGAAGAAAGGAAGATCAAGAAAAAAATATTAGATTGTGCAGTACTGAATAGATTTATATGGAAGAAGTTAATGTTAAATATTTGAACCCAGATAACATGTTGTTTCCTAAACTCTAAAGATTGTAATTTAAAAAAATTATATATATATATGAAAGTTGCATCCATAACAAATGTCACTGATTCCAAAATGACATCATTCACACAATGACATCAACACATGCTGTATATGCTGTGATTACATATTTGTGTCAGCTTGTTCAGCATAACTAAATAAGATACAGTTAACTCCACACATTGCCATTTTGCTAATTCTTGATTGTTCCTGCAGACATTTGTATATACTTACTAAATTCTAAGGGACGCGGTGGCTCAGTGGATTAAGACACTGAGCTTGTCGATCAGAAGGTCGGCAGTTTGGCAGGTTGAATCCCGAGTGCCGCATAGCAGAGTGAGCGCCTGTTACTTGTCCCAGCTTCTGCCCACCTAGCAGTTCGAAAGCACGTAAAAATGCAAGTAGAAAAATAGGGACCATTACGGTGGGAAGGTAACAGCGTTCCGTGCGCCTTTGGCGTCTAGTCATGCCGGCCACATGACCACAGAGAAGTCCTCGGACAAGCCCTGGCTCTTCGGCTTTGAAACAAAGATGAGCACCGGCCTCTAGAGTCGGAAACGACTAGCACGCATGTGCGGGGGAACCTTTATCTTTACTAAATTCTAGAATCTTAATAAAATGTCTGAGTTCATACAGATTACTTTATTTTAAACCAAATTCTTTCCCATTTCTCTTTTAAAACTAGAAGTTCATATTATGTTGGATGCCCTTTTACCTCCAGACACCTACTTTAGATTTAATCCTCTAATGAAAGAAGATATTCCTCTGGATGAAAATCGTAAAGAAAAACTGAATCAATTGCAGACAGATGGCATCCGATATTTAGAAAGAAATGGCGAAAAGTTGAAAAAAGCTGGAAAAATATTATCACAGGAAAAAAACATTTTACAGAAACTGAGTAACTGGATGAGATTAAAAGCTGATATGTATGATGGCCTTCCAATTCTGTCAAAATTGTGAATATCTAAAATGCTATGCATCATAGATGTAAACAGTTGTATATGAAAAGGGTTCAACTTTGGTTAGTCATTATGTAATCATTTTTTTAATTCAATGAGCAAACAAGCTATATGAAATGCATTTCAATCTCAGTAACTCCTTGGTACTTGTGTGCAAACAGAAAGAAAACCTACCAGTCTACTTTTTCTTTGTCTCCCAGTCTGTCATCTTTACACTCAGTACTCTTGTATGAGTACTTCAAGCCAATATCCAGCAGGACATAAATATGCAGATCAATAATTATGACCACTGCCAATGCTTTTTTTTTTTCTACAAACAACTCTTGTGAAATTTGGGATGTTATGATTTCTTGAACCTCACATCACTACCACCTAAATTCAAGTACTGGTGTGTATGTGTGTGTGTGTGTGTGTGTGTGTGTGTGTGTGTGTGTGTGTGACATCAATACCCCTAAATTCAAGTACTGGTTTGTGTGTGTGTGTGTGTGTGTGTGTGTGTGTGTATAATGTTTAAATTTGTGACAATTATGATACAAAACTTTCAATATATTGTGAATGCATATAAAAAATCATGCAGTTTACAAAATGATACTGTGCTTATGCATTATTGGAAAATTACAGCATGAGAACAATCATAGCAAATATGTTGCTCTACAAATAATTGAGCCAGAATAAATCAAACAATTTCATTCCCATTGAGATTAATGACAATAAACAGTTTTAAATCCATTGGGAGTAGTTCAGCTAGTTTGCTGATTGAATTATATTATAGACTTTCAGGATATGCTGCCATTAAATGTTATGAAAATTGCCTGATGATAAGATTTGTGCATGTAAACTGTTTTGTTTTAAAATGTTAACAGTGTTTTGTAGTGTGCAATGTTTTAACTATTTTACTTTATCCAATTCAGTATTTGACATATTACAATAAAATCCATCATACTTAAGATCTATTTTTCAAAAAAAAAATGAAAATTTTTCAGATTCTAGTTCAGAACAATTACTTTACTATTTGAAAAGCAAATCTCCAGAACTGAGTCTTGTATGAAATAAATATTGAAAGGTATATATTAATGTCCTCATTGTGAGATTTTATTTAATGATGTGAAATCATCGTGCCAAATCATGTTTTCATATTTAACTTATGTACCTTCATATACAGGTTGTTTAAATCAATAGCAAGGTAAACAATGCCTCAGAGTCACTTGAAAAGCCCATATGTCGGAAACTTGACAGTAGGACTTTCAGGAAGGAAAGTTTTTGGGCAACCTAATAACATTTTCAGTTAATAGGGAAATGATACACTAAATTACAGTATAAAACCATGTTGGCAGCTGACAGTGTCAGAAAGACAAGTCAGAAGCTTTGGGAACCCATTTTATTTTGTAAGCCATAGTTTGTGGTTGACATGTTAGTCATTTGTGGGTTTTTTTAGTAAACCATATTTCAACTGATTTAGTTAAATATAAGAACCAAATAAATAGCTTATTTGAGATAAATGTTCCTCTGTGGTCAGTAGTGAACAAAGTAACAATTCATTAGATCCATGCAAAATAAACAGAGTTCACAAAACATACTAGAGCAAAGCAACATAAGCCATTTTAGGCCTTAGCAAAATGTGTTAATCTAACCAATATATCTTCCATAACCACCGATAAAAAAGAGCAGTAGATGAGAACTATTGTCTTCCTGTCTTTTGCTTCTGTAGAAAATTTTGAAGTAGATGAAAAATATTCTAGGCAAGAGCCCAAATTATTATCCCTCCTGTCAAAGATTTGTGCATCGTTACTAAATTATTTTTAAAATAATTGCAAAACTAATCAGATTCATATAAGTGAACATAAATTTTTACTCCTCAAACCCACCCTGCTTATTTTTCTGAATGTTGCCCTTTGTATGTTATTAGAAATCGGAACTTGACAGTAGTTTGTACTTATAAATCAAAAAAAGTATACTGGACTAGGATGAAAATACTGGAAGTTCAGAAAATACTGCAGGTTCAGTTCCTGCCTGGTCATGTGTTACTTATGTAGATTAGTAGAAATGGAATCAAGCATACAGTTTGTAAAATATAACATGCAGTAATATTTATTACATAATTCGGATGTCAAGGTTTTATATACTAATTCAATGAACCCACAAAAAGTGTTGCTTCTAAAATACTTCTAAAAACATTACCTCTAAAAGTAGAGGATCTGAAAAACAACTTCATTTGTGATAAGGGTTCTGCATCTTGTTTCAAGATGTCCTGATTCTTCATGCCTGATAGCTGTGTGTATTTTCAAGGGGTAGTCCCGCTCTTCCCAAGTCCAGACAGGTCATACCAGGTTAGCCTGCTCTTCATTTATAAGGTCACTAATAAGATGAGTCTTGTTAACTGATCTAGCATTAATCAGATGTCATGGTTCCGATTAAGGAGACAGATCAAAGAACATTCCAGCATTGTTTATTCTAAAAAGTCTATGATAATGAGAACAAAGCATCGGCACTCATGGATGGATGCCAGAATTTGAATTCTCCTCCCCTGAACACATCGTATCATACACAATTCCCTCCCTTAATTAAATGTCATAAATCACATTCTCCAATTAGTTTAACATGTAAAGTTTCACTTATTTCTGTAGTGTGCCGTTCGTTATCTTATTAAATCAACCGGGTTAACCTCCTCCCCAGCTTCATTGATTCAAAGCAAAACAGTTTAAAGGAAGAAGCTGGCTCTTATACTGTCAGAGCAAAAACATCCAATGTTTGCAGCATTGACATCTGCCGCCCCCCTTACAAAAAGGATAGATCCTGTAATGTAAACAAAAGCATAGGTCAAGGATTATCTCTTGGTTTTTTTGGGTTTTTTTGATGAAACGTTTTGATGAGTCGGTCAGCCTTCACTTCGCTAGATTTCACCCAAGTAACTTCAGACAGCGAGTACCCTTTCCGTTGTTCTAGGTACTGCAATTTCCCTTTAAAGATTCTAGAGTCAAGAATGCCTTTCACTTCATAGTCTCTTTGACCTGCTACTATGAGGGGCCCAGGTGCCTTCTTAGGGGGAGGTCTTAAGGTGGAGCCCCCAAAAAGTTTCAGCAGGCTGCAATGGAAGATGGTGTACTTTCCCTAAAAGCCTAGGGAGTTTTAATTCTACTTTGATGGGGAGTTTTAATTCTACTTTGATGGGGTTGATGATTCTTACGATGGGGAAAAAATTCTTGGGGCCCCAAGAATTTTGATCCTAATTTCTTGCTGGGTGATTTGAGGCGTAAATTTTTAGTTGACAGATAAAACTTTCCCCCAACTTGGAATGTTCTTTGGGGAGCCCTCTTTTTATCAGCCTGTTTTTTATAAGTCTCGGAAGTCTTTTTTAATGCTGTTTTCGTGTTTCTCCAAACTCCTTCCCACACCCTCACTCATTGGTCAAGTGTCTGGGAAGCGGAGGGCACCTGAGGGTATTCAGGCATTGGGCTGAACTCTTTTACTGTGGCTACTCTGAAAGGCTTGTAGCCGGTGCTGCTGTGAACAGAATTATTGTAGGCCACCTCGGGGAAAGGGAGGAGGTTAGTCCAATTTGTCTGTTGGTAGGAAACATATCATCTGAGGTATTGCTCCACCATTTTGTTAGCGGATTCTGCAGCCCCATTGGTAGCTGGATGAAAAGCAGATGATAAGTGTTGAGATGATCCAATTAATTTAAGGAAACTCCTCCAAACTTTTGCTGTGAACTGCACTCTATCTGAAATTATTTGGTTAGGGGCACCATGCAGTCAGTAGATATGTTTCTGGAACAGGTTACTCAGTCATTGGGCATATGGGAATCCGTTGCAGGCGATAAAATGAGACTGCTTCAAAAATAGGTCTATCGCAGTCCAGATGACAGTATTTCCTCTACTTTCGGGTAGGTCTACAATAAAGTCCATAGCTATTTCTTCCCATGGTTGAGAAGGGTCTGCCACTGGCTGCAGTATCCCAGGGGGTTTCCCTAGAATTCTTTTCATGGTGGCACATACGGTACAACTCCTGACATAGTTTTCTACATCTCGTTTTAGCCCTGGCCACCAAAATTGCCAGCGGATGAGGTGTAGAGTTTTTAAATATCCGAAGTGTTCAGCCTGTTTTACATCATGGCTGTGTCTGAGAGCATTGAGATGGAGGGCTTCAAGTAGATACAGTTTCCCCCCCCTTGTATGCCAAACCATCCCTGCATGTTAAGGAGCTTTGATTATCTTTGAACCATTGATCGGTGAGGAGCTCATTTTATCTTCTTCGTTCCTGGGTCATCAGGATTAGGGGTTCTGCCAGGTGTGAGTTGTGTCGCAGGTTGTGAACTGGGGATAATTGCTTTGTTGACCTCTTCACATTCACTTCTGTACTGGAGCAATCGGAATAGCGCATCAGCTAAGAAGTTTTTTCTTCCCGGTAAGTACTTTAGAGTGAAGTTGAAATGATTAAAGTACTGTGCCCACCGCACTTGTTTTGGAGACAGTTTGCGGGGGGCGGGTGGGGGGTTTCAGTGCCTCTAGGTTTTTGTGATCTGTCCATACTTCAAATGGCACATTAAAGGTAAAGGTAAAGGTTCCCCTGCACATGAGTGCTAGTCGTTTCCAACTCTAGAGGCCGGTGCTCATCTCCGTTTCAAAGCCAAAGAGCCAGCGCTTGTCCAAGGATGTCTCCATGGTCATGTGGCCGGCATGACTAGACACCAAAGGTGCATGAAACACTGTTACCTTCCCACTATAGTGGTCCCTATTTTTCTACTTGCATTTTTATGTGCTTTCGAACTGTTAGGTTGGCAGAAGCTGGGATGAGTAACAGGTGCTCACTCTGCTACGCAGCACTTGGGATTCGACCCGCCAAACTGCCGACCTTCTGATCGACAAGCTCAGCGTCCTAACCCACTGAGCCACCGCGTCCCTGGTTAAATGGCATATTGCTCCCCTTCTCCCACCAGATAAATGGCTTCCATTTGTCTAGCCAGGCTAGCCCCAGTATCACGGCTTCAATCATTTTTGGAGCCACCATGAAACGAATGAACTCCCAGTGTTCACCTATTTTTAAGAATATGGGTTCAGTTAATTGCATGATTAAAGTTCCTTCCATTAGGGAGCCATCAGCTTGCTCAAACCTCATGGGTTTGGGGAGCAGCCTTTCTCATATGCCCATTTTCAGAGCAAGTGGCAAGCTAATAATGCACCGGGAGCATCCTGAGTTTACTAGTACTTTCAGATCTAGCTGTGTCCCTATCTTAGGGATTATGAGCTTGGCAGGCAGAGAAAAAGGTGGAACAGGTCGACTCACCATTGGGTTGTTCTCTCCATCATCGCTGTTGTAGAAGGGTAAAGCGGTGGCAGGACCAGTTTGGGCCTTGGCATTCTCCTGCATGGGCAACGTGACTGTTCTGTTCCAGCCTACGACCGGCCCTGTTTGAATGTCAGGGACAACCCCTTTTTATAATCAAGAGGCTGGAAAAAACCCAACCAAATTTATTTACAAAGAGTTCAAACAAAAGTTAAACGAAAAGTTCAAACAAGACTTAAACCAAAAGGTTAAACGAGTTAAACAAGAATAACAGACCCGGACTCTAGCAGAAGATCTTCAAATGGTTGCCTTCAGCAACCAGCACCTCCCACACATTCCCCTTTTATCAGCAGTCCCAAGGTGTGGCTTCTGATTGCCTTCTCCCGAGTTGCCTCATTACTTTCCTCTGTTCTATTCTGCTAGATTGCCTCCTGCTCCTAGCATCC
>JAKJMR010016800.1:81906-111281 GCA_024449315.1 Daboia siamensis
CTTTCCTCTGTTCTATTCTGCTAGATTGCCTCCTGCTCCTAGCATCCCTGAACAGAGCCAGCTGTGGATTGTCTTCTTCCAATCCCTCATGCTCACACAGCTGAGTTTGAGGAGGAACAAGATGGGAGGGGCCAGGCTGAGAGTTCTGCAGTGCATCAGACCCTTCCTCTGACACCAAAGGCTCTCCAAACCCCCCCTCCTCCTCCTCTTCAGAATCATTCGACTCAGCTGCCGGAACCACAGGCTGACGCTGAATCACAACAGTGACTTGGGCAATGGGTTCCTGTGCAATCCAGTTGGATTTCTCTTTCGCTGCTGCTAGTTTCTTTCTTGCCTGTGGTCCTGATCTATCCTGCTGTTGAGGATAAGGGACTGGGCAACTCACTGCTCAATATCAGTGTTGTTCACATCTGAAGCATTTGATTGATGGGCCTGCAGGTGGCTTGGGGTTTTCTGTGGCTGCAACAATTGCAGGTTTTCAGGGGGGTGGCAGCCATTTGAGTTAATCTGGCCTTGGTCTGGCTTCTTGCAGTGGTGGCTTGTTATAGAGCAGGGGTGTCAGACTCAATTTCACTGAGGGCCGCATCAGCCTTGCGGTTGCCCTCAGGGGGCCGGGTGGGTGTGGCCTGGATGGGCATGGTCTACTGGGTGGACATGGCCAGAGTGCATATGGCCTACTGGGTGGGCGTGGCCAGCTCTACATCGCTGGCCTCAAGGGTGCCTATGGGGGCCTGGGCAGGAGTGGGACAGATCTAAGGGTCTCTGGCAGAAGGAGGGTCTCTGGGCCAGGGCCAAGGCAGCAGGGGCTGTTTCCTCACTGTTTCCAGGATGGCTTCGCGGGCCACATGAAACCACTTCGCGGGCCGGATCTGGCCCCCGGGCCTTGTGTTTGACATGTCTGTTATAGAGGGCAAGCTGGATATCCAGCTTTACTGCTGCCTGGTACCATTCTTGCAATTGATTAGGGACTGTTCAATAGACACAAGTGTGATCATGCAGTCCCTCCTTGAAATGATGGACTATGGATTGCTCTGGCCACCTCTCTATTTGGCCGGCTATCTTGCGAAACTCTTGCACATATGCCAGCTTGTCTTATTTTATAAATTTGGCCCTCCGCTATGAGGACTATGGATGGGTCCTCAAACCTTACTCTCAGCCCTAGGTGGAGGTCCCCCAACTCAGGTGCTTGCTCATTGTATAAATTGTTCAGCCACTCAGATGCTTCCCCTTCCAAGTTGGCCACAACCACATCAATCATAGCAGCTGGATTCAGGTAGAAATAGGCACAGCAGTTCATGTGAGAACGCACTTGGTTGAGGAAAAAGATCAGCTTCTCTGGGTCTCCATCAAAAAATGCTTGAAGGGGTGGTGCCATCAGCGGTTGCTGCACTCCCCAGTAAGCCTGCATTCCTGGTGATTGCTGGCCTCCCAACTGTGGATGTTGCACCCCCAATGGTTGAACCCAAAAACTAAATTCCCATCCCCTGGATACAAAGTAACAAAGTACAATTCCCACCCCCAATAAACAGTCATAAATCACATTCCCCAATTAGTTTGAAGCACAGGCTTTCTCCCCAGCTCTCCAGCCCGCTAAAATGTTATCAGCTCTGGACTCAGCTTGTCCTTGGATTCCCACGGCAGAGTTATAATTATCATCACTAATTGAACTCTCATTCCAATCCCCGCACCCAGCACCAACTAATTCTAAAAGCATAGAGAAAATGGGTGCATTTTCATCTGTTGTCAAAGCAAGAACACCTGACACTTGCTGTCAGATATATTCCCAAGTATTTGACTTTTTTGACTATTTGCAATTCTATTGTTTCGGATAGTTGCTTGTTTTGTTTTTCTGTAAAATTTTTAACTATCACTTTGTTTTTTTCTCTATTTATATTTAGTCCTGCTATCTCTCCAAATTGTTCTATCTTTTCTAACAGTTTAGGAATGATTTCTAAAGGTTCCTCTAGAATGAATACCAAATCATCTGCAAATGCTTGCAGTTTATACAAATGCTTGCAGTTTTATTTTCAATCCTTTAATTTCTGGATCTTGCCTAATATTTCTATTTAAAACTTCCAAAGTTAAGATAAATAATAGTGGGGATAGTGGACATCCTTGTCTTGTGGTTTTTCGTATATCAAAATTCTCTGTCTAATCCCCATTTACAATCATTTTTTTGTAATATATTTTACTGATTTGTTTAAAAACATAAATCACTTGATAATTGGTGAACAGTGTGTTGTCTGGGTTACATCTGTAAAACAATCTGTAAAACAATTTTTTAATTTCTATAATCCATATTCCACATAATTTTAGTCAATTTCCTCTTTTCCCAAAATATCCTCTCTTGCAAACATTGAGTTAATAGAATTCTTATTGTTTTGATAAATAACAATTGAACATATATTTTTTCCCAATATTCCAAAAAATATTAATCATATCAGTATATTTCTTTTCTATTCATTCATTCTGTTACAATCCTTATTTTAGTTTATTTTTAGATTTTTAGATTTAAATTCTAGATATTCTTACTGGTGAAGATTTTCTCAAAAATTAATTACATTTACATTTATAAATTTAAGTATTTTTTCCGTATAAGCCATCTCACACTTTTACATTTCTTAAGAAATAGATAAAACAGTGAAAAAACAAAAGAAAAGAAAGGAGAGCAAGAGTAAAGAAACATAAGAAATAACATACTACTTAAAATATACATCCCTCCTAAGCTAATATATATTTATTTCCTCAATTTCTTATTCTTTTTAACCATAATTAGAATATATTTAATCTTTAATCTTTAAACATTCAATTCAATATATCTAGTCATCTAGTCCAGGGCTTTTCAACCAGTGCTACGTGTACCACTAGTGATATGCGAACACCTGGCTGGTGGTACGCATAGGATGGGTTGAACAGCACTGTAAAAAAAATGGGGGGGGAAAAAGTGTATGTCTGTTTCTCCATTCGCTTCTCAGGCCTCACCAAGTGTTTGTAGGACAAAAAGAAAAGGTTCCATGAGACTTTCTAACTTCTCATGAGAAGTTAGAAAGTCTCATGGAACTTATTTTTCTTTTTTATCGATAGTCCCACAAATACATGGCAAATGCTGAGAAGCAAACAGAAAAATGGAATCCAGCTAAAAGCAGGTTAGTAAAAAAATGCTTGGGGGAGGTGAGGGCATCTGGGCGGGGGCGGAGGCACCAACCTTACCCTGCATGGCTGCTGTGGGGGGCACAGGAGGAGATGCGCAAAGAAGGCGGAGGGGAGGCCAGGCAGATTGTGGGTACCAGCAGCGGCAGCAGCACAGAGACCGATCGCATGCGCGAGTGGGAGAGATTCTGAGCGCCTTCTGAGCCCCCTGCAAGGGCTTCTGTGTGCCTTCCAAGCACCCTGTGCGGGGCTTCCAAGCACCTTCCGAGCCCCCTGTGTGGGATTTCTGAGTGTCTTCCAAGCACCCAGTTCAGGGCTTCCAAGTACCTTCCAAGCCCCCCCATGTGGGGCTTCCGAGCACCTTCCAAGTCCCCTGCTTGGGGCTTCCAAGCACCTTCCGAGCACCCCATGCCAGAGAAATCCCTGTCTTGCAAGAGAGGCAGAAGTGATCGCCCTTTTGCAAGCAGGAAATCTTACCAGGGAAAGTGTGTGTGTGTGTGGGGGGGGGGGAATCCCAGGCTGCAATTTCAATGCAAGATTTCCTGCATGCAAAAGGGCGATCACTTCTGCCTCTCTTGCAAAGACGAGTCTTTCTCCGGTGGAGAATGTTAGCAATCCATGGTGGGGCTGCAAGCAAGGGAAACCCTTCTCGGAACATCCAGAATGGGGAAACCCCCTGCCCCACCACCTTTTTTTCTGCAAAGGGAGGGAGGAGGAAGAAGGAAGCGCAGAAGCAATGAGATTGAGATTGCAGCCCAGCCCAGAGAAGGGGAAGGAAGACCCGGTTGGAGAATGCATCTTTCTCCCCCCAACCCCGGAGGGAGAAGCCCCCTTTGCCTGCCTGCACCCTGGCACTGCCGCACAAAGCTGCCAGCCACACAACACGCCCAACTGCAGCGGGTCAAGCAGCAGCCCTGGGCAAAGGAGGAGTGCACGCGCAGCCACCTTCAAGCATGCGCTTTCCTCTGCCTCTGTGCATGCCTAGGCAGGGCTGTGATGTTGCTGGTTCACTTCACCCCTGGCCACTCCATGTGGTGAGAATGCTCCACTGTCTGCCAAAACCAGGCTGGGGTCTGGGCAGCGTAGCGCAGGACAGTGGGAGGGTGGGAGGGAAGAAAGGAAGGGACAAAGAGGGAAGGAAGGGAGAGAGGGAGGGAAGGAAGGGACAAAGAGAAGGAAGGGAGGGAGGAACAATGAGACGGAGGGAGGGACAATGGAAAGGAGGAAGGGACAAAGAGGGAGGTAAGTAAGGAAGAAAGAAAGGAAAGAAGAAAGGACAATGGGAGAGAGGGAGGGAAGGAAGGCACCCACCCCAGTCCCATCCCCCTCCACTAGAGACCCATGGATTCCCCCCCCCCACAGGCACCCCACAACCTGAGTGATGAGCTGGCCACACATCCCAGCCATTGACTTCACTTGTCAAAAAGTTGCAAAAGTTGATCATATGACCCTGGGACACTGAACGCCATAAGTATGAATCAGTTGTCAAGCATCCAAATGTAAATCACATGACCCTGGGGATGCTGCAATAGTCATAAGTGTGAAAAATGGTCATAAGTCACTTTTTTCAGTGCCATTGTAACTTCAAACAGTCACTAAGCGAATTGTTGTAAGTCGAGGACTACCTATATTGTATCATTTACTCCCCCTTTTTTTTTGCTCAAGTTTTTGACACCTTGCTGGGCAACTGGTGGTACTCAGATCTTGCCTTATCCTAAAAGTGGTACAATGGGTGAAAAGGTTGAAAAGCCCTGATCTAGTCCTTTAACTCTTATTCAAAATATTTTTTATCCATTATAATTTTCTTAAATTCAGACACATTTAAGTATCTTAAACATTTCCTTTATTTAAGTCATTTCAACTTTTTTATATTACTCATATCAAGAAAAAGAACACAAAAGAGAAAAAAGCATGCTATAATTCATAGAATTCATCCCTCTTAGAATAGCATATATATTCCAAAATTTTTCTATTTCTTTAACCATATTCAAACAAATGTTTCTTTTTTAAAGTATTCTCTCTGATAAGTCCCATCATCTATTTTCTTGGTTTCCACCTTAGTCTTTTTCCTTTGCCCAGTATCTTTCTTAATCGATGTATTTTGCTCAATCAAAAGGTTTTTCTGTATGTTCATAAATGTTGGTATAGATATAAAAAGTAAATCAGTATATTTGTTAGGGACATTTGCTCACTCATTTTGATTGGGAATCTTTTCCTTTCTTTTTCTCTCTGCTTCTCTTGTTGCTGTTTGTCTCTCCAGTTCCAGTGTTTTTCCTGGTATCTTCCAGGTAGCCTGGTGTTTTTCCTGGTATGTTTTATCCAGTCTTTTTTCTTGTCCTCACGTTTGTTTTATAGCATTGAAATATAAGTTGTCTTTTCCAAATCTAGTAAATTCTTGTAATTTTTTTCCCACTTGGATTAAATCATACTCCTTTAATTTGTAGAATTCCATCTTTAAGTCTCCTCAAATTTATGTTCAGTTTTTTTTTGTATAAAATTGAATTGGAGATGAGTTGATTTATTGTCATGGTTCTGATAAATGAGAGAATTCAAACAAATTTCAAGCACTGTTTATCTAATAAATCTTAATAATGAAAGGAAGCATCGGCACTCATGGAGGAATGCCAGAATCTGAATTCTCCTCCCCTTGACACATCATATCCTGCAGAAGCTCCCTCCTTTAATCACATGTCATGAATCATGTTCACCAATTAGTTTTACATATGAAGTTTCACTTAACTTTCTGTGTGCGGCTATTCTTATCTTCTCAAAATAGCCATTTGAAATTTCCCTCCCTTCAAGATTCAAAGCAAAGCAGTTTAAACAAAAGGCTTTTCTCTTATATTGTCAGTGCAAAAACATGTCAATGTTCGCAGCATTGACATCCGGCCCCCTTACAAAAAGAACAGATCCTGTAATGTAAACAAACACAAGTTAGAAGCTGGGTTTTGGTTTGTTGGGGTGTTTCTCATAAAACGTTTTGATAAGTTTGTCAGCTTTCACATCATTAGGTTTCACCCAAATGGCTTCAGACAATGGGTATCCCTTCCATTGCACTAGGTACTGCAATTTTCCCTTAAAGATTCTATAGTCAAGAATACGTTTCACTTCATAATGGGTCTGACCCACTACTACAAGGGGTCCAGGTGCTTTCTTAGGGGGAGGTCTTAAAGTGGAGGCCCAAAAAGATTTCAGTAAGCTACAATGGAAAACCAGGTGAATTTTCCCCAAAAGTCTGGGGAGTTTCAATTTTACTGTGACCGGGTTAATGATTCTCAATGGGGAAAGGCCCCAAGAATTTCGGTCCCAAGTTCTTTTTTTTTTTATTAGTTTTACAAAAACAAAATTTTACAATATATCCCCAAATCCCCCCCCACCCCAAACCCACCCACTTCCCCCCCCCACTTCCCAGAGCTAAATACAGGATTATAGTTATAATAATCACATTCTAAATAAAAATTATGCATAATATACAATTAACCAAATTCATAATGTGCTTTAACTCCCCTTTAACATAACTACATACACAGTACCAATAACAATATCCCACTAAAATCTACTCATAAGCTAAATGGAACTTTTTGGTCCCATATTTGTTCTGAATATAATCTATCCATCTCCTCCAAACTGAAATATATCTTTCCTGTGAATGATCTTTCAAGTATGCAGAAATCTTAGACATTTCTGCAAGATTCGAAACTTTAAACACCCATTCTTCTATAGTAGGCAAATTATCCTTCTTCCAATATTGTCCCACCAGTAACCGTGCTGCTGTTATCATATTCAACATCAAATTAGTTTCTTTAATATCACAATCTACAACAATACCCAATAAAAACAATTGCAGAGAAAACTTTATCTTTCTCTTAAAAATCTTTTGAATGTTCCACCAAATTTTAATCCAAAAAGCTTTTATATTTCTACAAGTCCACCACATATGAAAATAGGTAGCTTCTAAACTACCACATCTCCAACATTTAGACTGTACCTTAGGATACATGTTAGACAGCTTCTTGGGATCCAGATGCCATCTATAAAACATTTTATAAAAATTTTCTCTTAAGTTTTGAGCCTGAGTAAATTTAACATTTCTGACCCAGATTATCTCCCAAGTGTCCAACGAAATTGGTTCCTGAATATTTTGTGCCCACTTTATCATACAATCTTTGACTAGTTCCATTTCCGAATCCAATTCTGATCAAGGTTGGCATCCTTTTTCAATATAGGTATCATTTGAAACAAAAAGAGAAACTTTGGCAGAACATTCATTTTAACAACTGCAATTCTTCCCAGTAATGATAATTGTAATTTTTTCCAATTATTTAAATCCCTTTGTACCTTCAACCATAGTGTTTCATAATTATTCTTATACAATTTTACATTTGAAGCTGCAATATATACTCCTAAATATTTAACCTTTTTCACTATTTCAAAACCTGTTAATTTAGATAACATATCCCTTTCACTCAGATAAATTCTTAGATAATATCTTAGTCTTATTACTATTCACCTTAAACCCAGAAACCTTACCATACTGAGTTATAATTTCCATCAAATCTATAACCGACTGTAACGGTTGAGATACTGTCACAACCAAGTCATCAGCAAAAGCTCTCAATCTATAATCATTCTGTTTTATTTTAATTCCCTTTATCATAGAGGACTCTCAAATTTTAATTAATAAAATCTCTAATGTTAAAACAAACAATAATGGTGATAGGGGGCATCCCTGTCTTGTACCTTTTTCATTTACGGTCCCAAGTTCTTGCTGGGTAATTTGAGACATAAATATTTAGTTGACAGGTAAACCTTTTTCCCAACTTGGAATGTTCTTTGGGGAGCCCTCATTTTATCAGCCTGTTTTTTTATAAGCCTCAGAAGTCTTTTTTTAACACCGTTTTCATGTTTCTCCAAACCTATTCCCACCCCCTCACCCATTGATCAACTGTATGGGAAGCAGAGGGCACTTGAGGGTAGTCAGGCAATGAGCTGAACTCTTTTCCTGTGGCTACTCTGAAAGGCATGTAGCCAGTGCTGCTGTGAACAGAATTATTGTAGGTCACCTCAGTGAAAGGGAGGAGGTCAGTCCAGTTTCTGTTGGTAGGAAACACAGCATCTGAGGTATTGCTCCACCATTTTGTTAGTGGATTCTGCAGCCCCATTGGTAGCTGGATGAAAAGCAGATGATAAGCCTTAAGATGATCCAATTAATTTAAGGAAACTCCTCCAAAATTTTGCTGTGAACTGCACTCCTCTATCTGAAATTATTCGCTTAGGGGCACCATGCAGTTGGTATATATGTTTCAGGAACAATTTAGTCGTTGCGAAGATGAGAATCCTTTATAGGTGATAAAGTGAGCCTGCTTCAAAAACAGATCTAGCGCAGTCCAGATGACAGTATTTCCTTTACTGTTGGGTAGGTCTACAATAAAGTCCATAGTTATTTCTTCCCATGGTTGAGAAGGGTCGGATACCGACTGCAGTAGCCCAGGGGTTTTCCCTGGAATTCTTTTCATGGTGGCACATATGGTACAACTCCTGACATAGTTTTCCCCATCTCATTTTAGCCCCGGCCACCAAAATTGCTGGCAGATGAGGTATAGAATTATTAAATATCCGAAGTGTCCAGCCTGTTTTACATCATGGCTGTGTCTGAGAACATTGAGATGGAGGGTTTCAGGTATGCCAAACCATGTATGCCAAATCCTCCCTGCATGTTAGGGAGGTTTGATTATCTTTGAACCATTGATCGGTAAGGAGCTCTAGTTTTGTCTTCTTCACTCCCGGGTCATCAGGATTAGGGGTTCTGTGAGGTGTGAGTAGTGCTGCAGGTTGTGAACTGGGGATAATTGCCTTGTAGACCTCTTCATGTTCACTTTTGTACTGTGGCAGTCAAGACTGCGCATCAGCTAGAAAGTTTTTTCTTCCCGGTATGTACTTTAAAGTAAAGTTAAAATGGTTAAAGTACTGTGCCCATCGCACTTGCTTTGGGGACAATTTGCAGGGAGTTATTAGTGCCTCTAAATGTTTGTGATCTGTCCATACTTCAAAAGGCACCTTGCTCCCTTCTAAATAGTGCCACCAGTTTAATAGCCCCCACCTAATAGGGAAGGCCTCCTTCTCCCACACTGTCCATCTCCTCTCACCTTCTGTGAATTTCTTAGAGGTGTAGGCACAAGGTTATAGGACTCCACTCTTATTCTTTTGTAGTAACACAACTCCAACTGCCACGTCACTGGCATCTGCTTGAATTTCAAAGGGCTCCCCTGGTTCAGCCGCAAATAGTCTTTAAATTCTCAAAAGCTTTCTGACAACTCATAGTCCATGCTAGTGGTTGGCCAGGTCATGGTTTCCCCCCTCCCTTACCCATTTTGAGTAGTTCTGTAAGGGGTAGAGCAATCCTGGCAAAAGAGTGAATGAATTGACGGTAGAAATTGGCAAACCCTAGGAAGCTGTGGAGCTGTTTGCGAGTTTTGGGGGCTGCTATTCAATTATTATTTTCACTTTGGCTGGGTCCATTTTGATGCCCTCGTCAGAAATTCTATAGCCAAGATAATCTAATTGGGTTTGGTGAAATTCACATTTCGACAATTTGACATAAAGTTTGGCATTCAATAGTTTCTTTAACACTTCTCTGACCAATCTTATATAATAATAATATAATAATAATAATAATAATAATAATAATAATAATAATAATAATAATAATAATAATAATAATAAATCTTTATTGTCAAAGTACAACATGTGTACATTGAGATTAGCTGAGCCTCCCCCTGTGCTCTCTCCCCCCAACACACAGTGACACAAACCCTCCATCCCACCACACTATGTGGACAACTACACCACACACTGGCCTCCCAAGTCAATTCTGCATAAGATTATGTCCCATTTAAAAGCCTAACAGCCCATGGATAAAAGCTATTTTTCAGCCTGTTGGTACAGCTGGCTATATTCCTGTATCTCCTACCGGATGGTAGGAGAGTAAAGAGATACCGTCCAGGGTGTGAGTCATCCCTGAGAATCTTCCTCACTCTTCCAAGGCAACGAGCCCTGGCGATGTCATCCAGTGGTGTCAGGGAACAGCCCACAATGTCTTGTGCTGTGCTCACTACCCTCTGTAATACTTTCTTATCTGCGGCTGTCAGACCAGCATACCAAACCACAATACCATACAAGAGGACGCTCTCTATAGTAGACTGGTAAAAGAGGGTCATTAGCTGTTGTTCTACCCTGTTCTTCTGCAAGACCCTTGAAGTGGCTACAGACCACTCAGAGACAGCAGGCTAACCGGTAACAGGTTTATTCAGAGTCGGACAACAAGGGTACAGACAGCTAGGTCTTTTATAGCTGGCCGCCGGTTGGCTCGACCAATCAGCAGCCTGACTTCTCCCGCCGTGATTCCTGCGCCAATCAGCACCGCGTCTTCTTGACAGCTCAGCTTCCTCGTGGTTCGCGGCTCTGTGTTGTTTTGACAGCCATGAGCTGTCAACGGCTTGCGCCTGTGCTTTGCCGAGGGAATTTTGACAACTGTCAAAATTCCCGCGTGTTCGGCTGTCACAGTTTTTACCTCATAACTAATACACATAACATAACTATTTACATATATTACACCCCTTTCCCCTCCCCTGGATTGTTTCCCCCCCCCCTTTTCCCGGTTGCCTTCCCACTGGTAGTCTTGGAGGTAGGCCGGAGCTTTTCTGGTTCGGTGGGAGCGTCGTGGGGGTGTGTGGTCGACCGGCTCCTCTTCTTCCTGCGGCAGAGGTGGTAGGATCTCGTCCTGAGGTGGGGGCTGTTCGTGTAGTATGGGGTTGGGTGGTGCGACGAGTTGTTGTTCCCCTGGTGCTGAGGGCAAATTTTCTGGTTTCCGAGTTCTCAGCTGATCGACATGCCGTCGTAGATGGCCTTCGGAGCTTGTCTGTACTAGATAGGAAAGGGGTCCTGTTTGTTGAATTATGACCCCCTGAATCCATTTTTGTTTTCCGACATAGCTCCTGGCCCAAACAAATTGTCCCTGAATGAAGCTTCGTGGTGGGGCGGTTCTGGTTCTGCCGCCACTTTGTCGGGGTGCAGTCTATCTAATCTTGTTATCAGTCTCCTGCCCCACCTGAGTTCAGCCGGTGATTTGCCGGTCGACGTGCATGGTGTGGAGTGCTGGGCCAGGAGGAATTGGCTGAGGCGACGTTGCCAATTTCCCCCCGTGAATTTTTTTAATGCTTCTTTTGTTGACCACACCATAATTTCTGCCAATCCGTTTGTCGCAGGCCTGAATGGTGCCGATGTCACCAGCCTAATAGAGTTGCTCAAAGCGAACATCTGAAATTCACGAGAAGTGAATTGTGGGCCATTATCGGAAACTATGACGTCTGGGAGGCGGTGTGTGGCGAAAACCCTCCTAAGCGCTTCTATGGTGGAGGCTGACGTCGTTTTATTGAGGGGAATGACTTCGAGCCACTTTGAATAACTATCTACGATTATTAAGAAACTCTGCCCCCGGATTGGTCCCGCAAAATCTAGGTGGATGCGAGACCATGGATTTCTGGTGGTTTCCCATCTATGAACAGGTGCGTGGGGCGGGTCTCCTCTAGTTAATTGGCATGGGTAACATCCCCCTGCACGTGTTTCAATGTCCCTGTCGATGCCCGGCCACCAGACGTAGCTTCTGGCGAGGGACTTCATTTTTACCATGCCCGGGTGACCTTCGTGTAAGGTTTTGAGGGTTTGTTGCGTATTCCTGCTTGGAATAACTACCCTGTTCCCCCATAGGAGGCAGCCTAAATGGGACGTCAATTCTTGTTGTCTTGCAAAAAAGGGCCGAAAGTCCGTTTCTGGGCATTTCGCTGGCCATCCTGCTGTGACCCATCACAAGACTCTGCTTAGAATTTTATCTTTAGCTGTGTTGGCAGCAATCGCTTTGGCCGAGAGTGGGCATTCCGGTAGCTCCGAAATAGCCAGTATGTTCCCTGCTGGGGCTGGGTCTGCATCCCTGGATTGTACGGGCAGTCTGCTTAGGCAGTCTGCGTGACCTAATTCTTTGCCTGGCTTGTGGATCAGCTGGAAGGAGTAAGCCGATAAAAAGGTCGACCAGCGTAGGATCCTTGGGGATAATATCTGGGGAGTTGCCCTGTTCTACGTAAATATGCCTAATAAGGGCTAATGGTCGGTAAAAATTATAAAAGGTCTTCCATATAGGTAGTCATGGAACTTTTTTACGCCTGCAACGATAGCCAGAGCCTCCCTGTCAATTTGCGCGTAGTTCCTTTCGGGTTTGGATAGTGTACGGGAGTAAAAAGCTATGGGTCTTTGGTTACCGTCCTCGTCGAGGTGGCTTAGGACGGCTCCTATTCCTACGGGGAAGCATCGCACGCGATGCAAATGGGAGCGTCTTCTCGGAATAGGGTAACTGTGGAACTATTACAAATGATGCTTTTAAGTGACTGGAAGCTGCTTTCGTGTGTCCTGGTCCAGGACCACGGTGTGCCCTTATCCAATAATCTATGGAGAGGCTCTGCAATGGTCGCCTTGTGGGGCAGGAAAGCATGGTAGAAGTTTAGTAATCCCAAGAACGCTTGGAGTTCTTGTTTGTTTTTGGGGCTAGGTGCTGTTTGGATGGCTCTAAGCTTTTCGTTAGTGGGGTAGATGCCCTGGGCATCTATTCTGTATCCCAGGAATTCTGTTGAGGGAACCCCGATGGAGCACTTTTCTTTTTTTAACTTTAGACCGGCTGCTCTGAGCCGCTCTAAGACAGCTGACAGCCTGTCAGCTAGGTTGGCTTCGTTTTCGCCTGCGATGAGCACGTCATTGAAATAGGGACAGACCCCGGGAATCCCTTTTAAGGTTTTTTCCATGATGCCTTGGAATATTCCCGGGGCTGCCGAAATGCCGAATTGAAATCTTTAAATGCCCCGCGGTGCATGACGATCGTCTGCGCATCCGCGGTCTCATTGGTTACAGGCAATTGCAAGTACGCCTGCGTGAGGTCCAGTTTTGCGAAGATGGCGCCGGAGCGGATGGAGGCGAGGACGTCTCTCACCGCTGGAACTGGGTAAGCATGGGCACTTAGCGCTAAGTTTAATGTGGCTTTATAGTCAGCGCATAGCCTTATCTGCCCGTTAGGCTTAATGGGGGTCACTATGGGGGTTTCCCAGCTTCCCCCTTCGGTAGGTTCTAATACCCCTAGTTTAACGAGCCGTTCCAGTTCGTCCTCAATTCTTTTTTTGAGGGCGAAGGGGACTCTCCTGGCTCTTATTCTAATCGGTTGAATGTTAGGGTTTAGTTTTAGGGAGATGGGTGGGCCGGTATACTTCCCTAGTGAGCCGTCGAAGACGTCTGCGTATTTGTTGCAGACGGCTTCGAGGCTTGAGGCCTGTACGGCATTGACGCCCGTGATTGCGATGCCCAGGGGGCTAAACCAGTTTAGCCCTATTAAATTGGTGCAGTTTCGTGGTGTTACTAAAACTTCCAGGGGCCCCTTGAAGTGTTTATACTCCACCCAAACTCGGCCTTTCCCTTTAAGCGGTATGGGGTTTTTTTGGTAATCTGCTAATTGAACATGTGGGGATTCTAAAGGAATGGTCCTTTTATTCCGTCGGCAGATTTCCCTGTAAGTTTTTAACGAAATGAGGGATACTGCCGACCCGGAGTCGACCTCCATATCGCAGGCGACTCCCTGGATTTTAGGCTTAATTTTTACCTTTGGGCTTAAGATGGGACCCTTCTCTACTGTCTGCACTAAACTTCCCCGGGTCTTTCCCCACTTGGCTCGGTTGGGGCTCGTACCTGGGGGGTTGGCCTCCACTTCCTGTAAGTTCCCTCCGGGACGGCTCCGGCAGACGGCTTTGATGTGCCCCGTCTTCCCGCAATTGTGGCATTTTGCGTTGCGGAATCAGCAGCTGGCCCGGCCATGGTTGCCCCCGCAGCTGGCGCAGTTGGTGCGTTGGTCCCTTCTCGGCGGCATAGGGTCTCTCGGCTTCCGACTGTCGAAGGTGTCTCCCTGCCGGTTCTGTCGCCTTGCGTTCTGCCGTTGGAGGGCGTTGATATCTGTCAGGTCCGCGGTTTCGTTGTCCTCGCTGTCGCTAAGGGTCGCTTCTTCCTGGTGCACGCTCCCTCGATTTTCTGCCAGGGACTGTGTGGGGTCTTTCCGATGGCTATCTTCATATGCCAAGATCTCCCGGGAGACCTCGGCTAGGTTCATCATCGGCTTGGCAATGATTTTTTTCTGGAGCCGTTCGTCCCTCAGCCCGATGACTATTTGGTCCCGGATTTGGTCTTCCAAATCCGGGAAGTTGCAGCTTCTCGCGGCGTGCCGGACCCCTGCGATAAAGTCATTCGCCGCCTCATCCGGCCGCTGTCGTCGCTGGGTGAATTGAACCCGCCAGTACAGCTCCGAACGAGCGGGCATGTAGTGTTTATTGAGCCGGTCGGTGAGCTCGGCATAAGGCACCTCAGCGATCGGCGTCGGGCTGAACAGACCTACAGCGGCATCGTAGACCGGGGGTCCGCTTATGTAGAGGAGCGCGGCAGCCTTCGCTCTGTCGTCAGTAATTTTACTAAGAGGAAGCCCTCGACCTGCCCCAGATGCGACTCCCAACGCTCTGGGTGCCGAGTGTCAAATTCTCTGACGCGTCCGAAATTGGCCATGCTGTCCGGGTCCGGTGGTCCGCTCCGCTGAGGGAGTTATAACTTCCAGTGACTTGCTCTATTGGCCGGGAACTCTCTTCCCTGGCTGTGACTTCAGCTCTGGGAGCGGATCCCACCTTCGTCGCCAGTGAAGTGGCTACAGACCACTCAGAGACAGCAGGCTAACCGGTAACAGGTTTATTCAGAGTCGGACAACAAGGGTACAGACATCTAGGTCTTTTATAGCTGGCCGCCGGTTGGCTCGACCAATCAGCAGCCTGACTTCTCCCGCCGTGATTCCTGCGCCAATCAGCACCACGTCTTCTTGACAGCTCAGCTTCCTCGTGGTTCGCGGCTCTGTGTTGTTTTGACAGCCACGAGCTGTCAACAGCTTGCACCTGCGCTTTGCCGAGGGAATTTTGACAGCTGTCAAAATTCCCGCGTGTTCGGCTGTCACAGTTTTAACCTCATAACTAATACACATAACATAACTATTTACATATATTACAACCCTAAGAAAGTGAAGCCTCTGTTGGGCCTTTCTAGCCACCTGAGTTGTGTTAACTTTCCAGGTCAGATCTTCACAGAGGTAGACTCCCAGAAATTTAAAGGAGGAAACTCTCTCTACACAGTTCTCTCCGATGTGAAGTGGGGCAGGTTCCTCCTTTTTTCTCCAGAAGTCTAACACCAACTCTTTCGTCTTACCGGGAGCTCAGAGCCGCTGCGTGTGAATGCGCCGCCATCTTGAAATAATATATGTGATCAGTCATATTCGTACTGTATATCAGAATGTCATCAAGATACACCAGAACCCCTTTGTATAAATGTTCATGTAGGACCTCATTAATCAACTGCATAAATATGGCTGGGGCCCCCTGCAGTCCAAATGGCATGACTTTGAATTGGTAGCTTCCCAAGGGCAGTTGAAGGCCCTTTTCCACTCATCCCCCTCCTTTATTCTCACTCGGTAATATGCTTCTCTCAGGTCTAACTTGGTGCAGACACTCCCCTTTGCCAGGTGGGTTAGTAAGTCTTTCAGGACGGGGAGAGGGTATTTATTTTCCATACTCACAGCATTTAGGCCCTTATAGTCCATGCAGAGATGAAGAGACCCATCTTTTTTTTTCTTTGAATAACACAGGTGCTCCCACAGTAGACTTGGCCGATTCAAGGAATCCCCTCGCTAGGTTTGTATCCACATATTGCTGCATCTCCTCCATTTCAAGGGGGGACATAGTGTACATTCTTGGTCGTAGAAGTTTGGCCCCGGCAACAGTTCTATGGAACAATCATTGGGCTGGTGGGGAGGCAAGGTATCGCATTCTTTCTCACTAAATTCCTCTGCTAGGTCCCAGTACTCATTGGGGATGAGCGGCTCACCTGGTGGCTGTGAGGTAGCCATGTGCGCTCGCTCATTGGGTGGGCTAAAATCCCCTGTAACATCTGTTGAATCAATGGGGGGATTGGGCCCTATGGATAGTCTCACAGTTCTCAATCCTTTCTCCCACCAGATGAACGGTTTCCATTTGTCCAACCAAGCTAATCCTAGAATCACAGACTCAGTCATTTTTGGAGCCACCAGGAAGTGAATAAATTCCCAGTGCTCACCTATTTCTAGGCGTAGGGGCTCCGTTAATTGTGTGACTAAAATCCCTCCCATCAGGGAGCCATCAGCTTGCTCGATCCTCACAGGTTTGGAGAGCAGTTTTGAACGTATGCCCAGTTTCATGCCAAATGGCAAGCTAATGATGCATCGGGAGCATCCAGAATCAATTAGCACCTTTAAATCTACCTGCATACCTGACTTAGGGATTTTGAGCTTGGCGGGTAGCGAGAAAGGTAAGATGTATCAGCTCACCATCAGGTCATTCTCTGCTTCATCATCGCTGTCGAAAGAGGGTAGAACGGGGGTGGGTTCAGCCTGAGTTCCGGTGTCCTCCTGCGTGGGGGATGTGACCTGGGCAACAGGTTCCTGCATCATCTGGTTAGATTTCTCTCCCATTAGTTGCTGTGCAGGTGTCTTTCTCACTGCTGGCCTGGTCTGTTCTACTGTTGGGGGAAGGGAACTGGGCATTTCGCTGCTCGATGACCCTGCTGTCTGCATCAGAAACACTTAAATGCCAGGCCTACAAGTGGCCTGGGTCTTTCAGCCATCACAGTAGCTGGAGATTTTCGTGGGGGCAATTGCCATTCGGGTTGTTCTGACCTCAACTCAGCTTCAGGGAGGAGAGACTTCTTATAGCGGGCAAGCTGAACATCTAATTTCACCACTGCCTGGTACCATTCATGCAGCTGGTCACGCACAGCTCGGTAGATACATGCCTTAGAAAGGTGGTCATCTAACCCTTCTCTAAAAAGATGAATTATGGATTGCTCAGGCCATCTTTCTATCTGACCAGCCATCTTTTGAAACTCCCGCATGTACTCTAGGGCAGGCCAGCCAGCTTATGGATTTGAATCACTGGGGTGATTCAAATCTTATGGATTTGTTCTTCTGCTCTGAGGGCAATGGATGGGTCCTCAAATCTTTCCCTCAGCCCCCGGAGGAAAATGTGAGGGTCCTCCAACTAAGGGGCCTGCTCGTTATATAAATTGTTCAACCATTCTGATGCTTCTCCCTCTAGGCTGGACACAATCACATCTACCATAGCACCTGGGTCCGGGTAGAGATGACCCCAGTGATTCAAATGAGAGTGTACTTGGTTGAGGAAGAAAAACAGTTTCTCTGGGTCCCCATCGAAGGTTGCTCTGAAGGGTGGGTTCATCATTGGTTGCTGTGGTCCCCATTGCTGCTGCCCCCATCCTGGTTGTTGGTTAAATGGTTGTTGCCCCCCCCCCACTGCTACTGGCCCCACTGGTCCTGCTGTATGTTCAGGGGTTGCACGTTCGGGTCCTGCTGCTGCCAACCTTGCTGTTGTTGTCCCAGCTTCTGATCTCCAGGCTTCTGCACCACCCCAAGCTATTGCAAGGCCTCTATTAGCTAGGGCAAGCTCAGAGGTTGTTGGCCTTTCACTAGCGGGGGTTCCCCAAACTCTCATTGCTGCAGAGGCCCCAGCCTGGGGTCTTCTGTCTCTGTGTGTCTGGAGGGCCTGGCAGGCAGTTTGGTCTGCAGACAGGATTTTCCACTCACCCAGATTCTCAGTGGTAGATGGTCTGGCAGCTCTCTACCATTCTGCTCGTCAGGGCTCCGGAAGTACAGTCTCATGGCCTGTGTAGTCTCCACTGGAGTGGTTCCAGCTGATGACCAACTAACTTCTGCTACCTGCTTGGATTCTGCTCCCAAATGGGAGTTCTGCAAAAATTCATCTTCCCACAGCATGCTATCTGTTAATTCCTGCTTTGAGTTGTCAGCAGCCGCCAAGTCTCTGTCTCCAAGCCGATTCTCTGTTTCCATGATAAAGATTCTCCCCTGAATCTTTGCCAACTTCTTTCAAGGCCAGAGACAACAGCAGGTTGTTTTAAAGAATAAAGATTCTGGCATGATGTCATGGTTCTGATAAATGAGACAGTTCAAACAAATTTCAAGCATTGTTTATCTAGTAAATCTTAATAATGAAAGGAAGCATCGGCACTCATGGAGGGATGCCAGAATCTGAATTCTCCTCCCCTTGACACATCATATCCTGCAAAATCTCCCTCCCTTAATTACACGTCATGAATCGTGTTCACCAATTAGTTTTACATATGAAGTTTCACTTCCCTTTCTGTGCGTAGCTATTCTTATCTTCTCAAAAAAGCCGTTTGAAATTTCCTTCCCTTCAAGATTCAAAGCAAAGCAGTTTAAACAAAAGGCTGTCTCTTATATGTTGAACTTGATAACAGTAGCATGGTTACTGGTGGGACAATATTGGAAGAAGGATAGTTTGCCTACTATAGAAGAATGGGTACTTAAGGTATTGAATCTTGCAGAAATGTCTAAGATTTCTGCTTATTTGAAGGATCACTCGCAAGAAAGATATATTTCAGTTTGGAGGAGATGGATAGATTATATTCAGAATAAATATGGAACTAAAAAGTTCCATTTAGCTTATGAGTAGATTTTAGATTGTTATTAATTTTAGTATTAGTATTGATTATATTTTTGTTTGTTATTATTATTTTTTAATAATTTGAATGTATCTATGTTAAAGGGGAGTTAAAGCACATTATGAATTTGGTAAATTTTATAATGGATAATCTTAGTTAGAATATGATTATTATATCTATAACCCTGTATTCAGCTCTGGGAAGTGGGGGGGGAAGGGGGGTGGCTTGGGGTGGGTGGGTTTTGGGAATATGTATTGTAATATTTTTTTTGTAAAACTCTTTAATAAAAAAAAATAGCCATTTGAAATTTCCCTCCCTTCAAGATTCAAAATGAAGCAGTTTAAACAAAAGGCTGTCTCTCATATTGTCAGTGCAAAAACATGTCAATGTTTGCAGCATTGACATTTATATTTTCAAAGTTATTCTGAATTTCTTTGTGATCTTAGATCATTGTTATTTGAATTAATTGCAAGATATCATATATCTCCTCATGAAAAATATTCATTTTTTCTTGATAGGTATTTCCTATAAATCTCTGATTTTCCATGATGACCGAAACTCCAGATTTCCCATTCACCTCTGGAAATAGCTTTGGAGTCAGAGTTGAATAAATACTTATGGTCCAGAGAATTCAAAAAAGTTCTTTTTTGTTGTTGCTCATGAAATGCAGACACCAAAGCAGGAGCATGAATGGTGGTTGTGTCTTCCCAGGTGAACTCCTCTGGTCTGTAGCCTTTCCATTCGATCAGGTACTGGAAACGAGCTTTCAGCCAATGGGAGTCCCTGATGCTGGTGACCTCGTACTAGCGGGCGTTGTCTTCGTCATGATGTTCTGGTGGGGGAGGTTCTGCTTGGTGGAATGGACAGACCGGTTGCTCGGGGACCAACAGAGACCGATGAAAGCCCACGCAGGGAACATGGCAGAGTTAAGCAATAGGTGACCGGATTGATGACAGCCTCGATTGGGAATGGTCCTAAATATCGATGGTCTAACTTCTTAGCTGGCTGGGTTGTTCCTGGTGGACAGCCAGACCTGATCTCCCACCAATAGTGGAGGTGTATCCCACCTTGACCGATCAGCAAACCTTTTGTAATCGGCCTTGACCTTCTCTAACTGTTGCCGCACCAATTGATGGATCACCTGTAACTCTGCCATGTAGTTGTTCGCTGCTGGCTCCGGTGAGTCTAACGGGGAAAGGGGGAAAAACTGGGGGTGATATCCCACATTGGCCAAGAACGGTGTCATCTGTGTGGAGGTGTGCTGCAAGTTGTTGAATGCAAATTCAGCTATGGCCAGATAGTTCACCCAATTGTTTTGCTGCTGACTGACATAGCAGCGCAGATATTGCTCTAGTATACCAATGACTTTCTCGGTCCCCCCGTCAGTTTGAGGATGATGTGCAGATGAGAGACAAATTTTGACATCCAATGCATGCATCAACTCCTGCCAGAAACAGGCTGTAAACTGGGCCCCTCTATCAGATATAACTCTATCAGGGAGGCTGTGCAGCCAAAACACCTGCTGAATGAACATACGACTAGTGGCATGGGCTGACGGTAAACCACGACATGGGATGAAATGCGCCATCTTGATCAGCATGTCCACCACCACAAACACTGTCGTAAAACCAGAAGACGGGGTAAATCCATCAGAAAGCCCATGGGCACAGCCCCCCAGGGTCTTAGATAATCTTCCTCTTCCATTTTTCCCTGTTTTGTTACTTTTATAATCATTTTTTCCATCTATTATTGCATTGAAATCTCCTAGTAAGCAAACATTTTGGTACTCCATTTCTATTATTTTTCTATGTAAGTATTTGTAAAAATTTTCTTGATTATTATTCGATGCATAAATTGCCACTAATAATATTTGTTTTTGATGCAAATAAATTTCTACCATTAAAATTCTTCCTCCTTCATCTGAATATACCATTTTAGAATCTATTGTCTCTTTAATATATAAAGCGACTCCTCTTTTTTTCTGTTGTGCTGATGCATAATAAAGTTTCCCAATTTTTGAATATTCCAATAATTTTTGATGCTGCACTTTTATGTGTGTTTCTTGCAAACAAAGTATATCCAAATTCAATTTCCGTAATTTCCTAAAAATCTTATTTCTTTTAATTGGAGATTTCAGTCCATTTATGTTTTCTGAGAAGATTCCATTTTCTGTATCCATTTCTATTTATTTATATTTTGGTCTAGTAGATCTAATAGTCCTTTGTTCTCTAGCAAGTCCTTCATCCTCACCCTTTTGGTCATCTTCCTCTTTCTGTTCTTCTGTTTGTGCAGTTGCTCCTTGCGTCCTCTCTTCTGCTTGTTTCTGCTCCTTATTTTCCCCTTGACTTAATTTTATTCCTTCATCTAGAATTGATCTGTTCCTCACTTCAAAGTCTTCTGCTTTCCAAATTGAGTCCAGTCTATACCTTTTATTGTTCCAGTTTATTAAGATACTTTCCAGCATCAACCATCTAAAATTTATGCCATTGGCAATCAATTTTGTGGTCAAAAAATGGTACTGTCTTCATGCATCTCTAACTCTCTTAGGTATCTGCTTTAAAACCACAATCTCTTTATTTTTATGTTGTATTGGTTCATCTCTAACTTTCCGTAGTACTTCATCTCTTGTTATCTTCTTTGTAAACCATACATGTACTTCTCTTGGCAGTTTATTTCTTCTTGCATAGCTTGAATTGAAGCGAAAAATATCATCTATCTCAAGTTGAATTTCTCCTCGATCCACTTTCAAAATCTCCTCCAGGATATCAATAATCACCTCCGCTATGTTTTCTTCTCTATCCTCAGGAATGTTTTGAAATCTTAGATAATGTTCCGCTTTTTCCATCTCTAAGATCTTAATGGCATTCTCTAATTTTTCATTTTCTTGTAGTAGCATTTCTATTTTTTTTATCATTCTCATCTGTTTTTTCTTCAATTTTGTGTATCTTCTGTTGATTTTTTATTATCATTTGATTCTGAGTTTCAAATTTTCCCTTTATGTCCAAAATTTCTTCATTTAATTTCTCCAGTTTACTTTGTGTAGTTTTGTGGTTTTGTGATTTTCTTGAATTTCTAAATGATTCCTTTCCAAAGTCTCTTGATTCTTAACATAAGATCTTGAAGAAATTTTAATGAAATCTGTGTTTCACTTTGAGCAGAACTTACTTTTTCCCTATGCAACATTGCTTTAATAGATCCCTGTGTTGTAGGACTAGATTGTCCTATTGAAGGTTCAGAAGAAGTTTTCTTCATGAATCTAGTAATATTTGATGAAGTCATTTTACAGCTTACAATATAAAGCCAAAACAACATCTGTTTAAATTTAACCAAAGTCAATAAAAGTAGCTTTGAATCTCAGTCTCACAACAAGGCAGTCTTATCATTGCAGGTGTCTTTTGTCAAGGCTAACTTCCATCATCAACAACAGTATATCAGTAATTTCATTCTTCTTTCACCACCAGATGTCCTCCTTGGCTTATTTATCAATGTCCAGTATTTTTAACAGAGTCTCTCCCCGTTATAATTACTCGCTGCTCGTAAATCTTCTGGGGGTCTTTACTTTCCAGCCCTTTCCAATCAGGGGCTCAACATTTATAATCCTCAAGGAGAAGAAAAGAGAAAATCTTGCTCACCCAGTTTCAGCATGCAGTTGAAATTCTGCTGATTTATGGTCTTTTTTGCTTCCTGTTGGAGACGGCTATGGCTGATAGATTTTAACAGCCTTTTCCTTCATTTTTCCAGAGGGTCCTACAGTTCGTTCTGATTGGGTGCCCCCTGATCTGAGCTCCTGAAGTATCTCTCCTCCTTCATTGCCCCTGCAGGGCAACTTTCCAACCCTTTAAGGGTCGCTAGATGAAGAAAAACCAAGCTGAAAGCTGAGCACTAGCTTTTCCCAGTTGTCCCAATGGCTGCCAAACAGGAAGTCAGGCTTTCCAAATTCTTATAGTCTGTCCAGACCTCGATTTGATGCCATGCCCCCTCCAGATGATGTTTCCAGGCCTTGAATGCCACTTTGATGGCCAGCAGCTCCTTCTCCCAGATGGTATAGTTGTGCTCCGATGGATTCAGTTTCCGCGAGTGGTACGCGCAAGAGAAGAGGGTACTGCCAGGCGTTGTTGCCTGGAATAACACCGCCCCAATGGCAATGTCGGAGGCGTCCGCCTCCACGACAAACGGCCATTGTGGGTCAGGATGTTCAAGATGGGCTCCTTCAAAGCCTAGAAAGCCCATTGTTCTGAAGGATCCCACTGAAACCGAGTCTTCTTCTGCAGGAGCCGAGTGAGGGGGGCTGTCAGGGTAGCAAACCCAGGGATGAAAGCTCGATAGTAGTTGGCGAACCCAAGAAGTTGCTGAACACCCTTCACACGACGTTGGGGTTACCAACTCTGCAAAGTCTCAACCTTACTTGGCTCCATGGCGATACCCTCAGGAGAAATGCAGTGACCCAGAAAATTGATGGTCACCCAGTAGAACTGGCACTTCTCCAATTTGGCATACAGCTGATGTGCTCAGAGTCGCTGCAGGACCTGACAGAGATGTTGATGGTGCACCTCTTGCAACGGGGAGTAGATCAGGATGTCGTCCAAATAGATCATGACAAACTGATCTAACAAATCCCGGAAAATACCGTTCATGAAATGCTGGAACACAGCATTGGTCAGGCCAAATGGCATCAACGTGTATTCAAAATGTCCGTATCGAGTACCAAACGCCGTCTTCCACTCATCACCCGACCGAACTCTGCCAAGGTTGTAAGCTCCACGCAGGTCCAGTTTTGTGAAGATCTTAGCCTCCTGGAGTTGGTCCAAGAGTTCAGGGATGAGAGGCAGTGGGTAACGATTGTGCACCGTGATGGCATTTCATTTTCTATAGTTGCAGGAAAGCTGCCATTGGCCAGACTTCTTTTTGATGAAGAGCACAGGTGCAGACACGGGCGAGGACGAGGGGCAGATGAAACCCCAAGCCAAATTCTTATCCAGAAAGTCCCGCAATGTAGCCATCTCGGGGTCCGACATGGAGTACAAATGCCCCACTGGGAGAGGCACATCAGGGACTAAATCAATGGGGCAGTCATAGGGCCTGTGTTTCCATCTTGCTGAACACATCAGCAAATTCAGTCAGTTCAGAAGGAAACCCCTGGGGAACCCTCCACCTGGCCGGCACAGATATGGCGGGTGTGGTCCATGCACTGCAAGCTTGGGAAGGTGACCAGGTCTGTGACCAATAGATCTGTGGGTCATGTGCCCAGAGCCATGCCAGTCCCAAGACCTTGGGGAAATGCAGATCTGAAGTGATATAAAACTGTATGGCCTCCTCATGGGAACTGATGGCCATACATAACAGTTGAGTGGCGGCCTTAATTGGCCCAGACAGGAGCACTCGACCAATGATAGTCTCCACTAACATGGGCGGTTCCACCGGGCACTGGGGAACAGCCCATTTGGCCACAAATGCTGAGTCCATAAAATTTGTGGTGGCCCCAGAGTCAATTAAGGCATGGACTGGAATCTCCTTTGACTTGCCAGGGAGGATTAGACGTGCCTCCAATATCAGATGCCGTGGAGGTCCACAGGCAGCATCAGAAAGACGTTGCTCTGTGTTGTGGGATGCCCAACCTAACACACCTTTTAGATTGGGCTCAGGGTGTTTTCCTGACAGAGGAGTTAGGGAGCTTTCTCAGGGCAGACTCAGTCACTGACGCCCGTTGTCGCTTCTTTGGGCAGAAGGCAGCCAAATGCACAGGGTCCCCACAGTAAAAGCACAACCCCCCCGAACGTCACCTGTTCATTTCTGCCACCAATAGATGAGGCCTGGTAGCACCTAACTCCCTTGGCTCCTCCCTTTGAACCGGGGTCTCACGCACAACAGGGGCCGCAGGGGTCTCTGGGGTAGCACGGTGACTCCTTCACTGCTGCAGCCGAGCGTCGATCCACAGACAAAGATGGATCAGCCCACTGAGGTCTGAGGGAATATCAACATGGGCCAACTCATCCAACATCTCCTCCGACAATCCATCCTGGAAAGCGTCCACGAGCGCAGCCTCATCCCAGGCTGAATCCTGGCTAAGCAGCTGAAAATCGCTGATATAGCCCTGTAGGGGGTGTCAGCCTTCCCTCAAAGCTTTCAGGCATCTGGTAGCAGTCTGCATCTTTATGGGGTCCTCATATATCAGACGCATATGATTACAAAACCCCACAAAGTTGTCCAAAGATGGACTAGGTTGGGCCAGCAGAGGTGTGCCCCAATGAGCTGCATCACCAGAGTGAAGGCTTAACACAAACCCCACCTTATCCCGGTCAGTGGGGAAATCAGCTGCTCTCTCCTGCTGGCATTGTCCCAGGAAAGCAGGAAACACCTCTGGATTGCCATTAAATTTATCCAGCATTGCATCTTGGCATTTTCTCCTGGGTGGTGGTGATGGTGGTGGTGGTGGTGCAGCATGGAGCTGTGCTTGTAATTGAGCCACCTGAGCTGCCAACAAAGCGAGTTACTGGGTGAGCTGGGCTCCTCTCCCCGGGTCTGATTTCTACCAGCTGGTGGTCCAATCGGACTGTAGAGGTGACTTGCCAAAGGGTGAAGCTTTGAAGATCACAGGTCAGCGGTAGCCAACCTGCTGGATCCAAAGGAGCCCTTGGAACCGGCAGGTCTACCATCACCAGCTGCTCATTGGAGATGATGAATTCTAAAGCGAAAGCAAACAGTGATCTGGGTGAGAATACCTTTCTCTCTCTCTCTACAAGTGGATACCAGTTTGGCAGACAGCATTTCAACATCTTTTGAGAGCAAAGCCCTTAGTTTTAGGGAGGGGTGGAGTTTTCTTTCTAACCCCCCCCCCCCCCGAATTACAAGTGGCGGTTTAAGCTCCCGGCAAACTAAAAACTAAACTAAAAACTTACCATATTGTAAAGCTGTCTGAGGCACAGAAGGATAACTTGGGAAGCTTCTGGCTCTATAGAATTTTTTGCGTCTACTTTTTGTGTGAAAGCCATCACAACTTTTACTTTTTAAATCTTTAAATTACCTTTTATTTTTCTTTAAATAGGGTGGGAATGGACATCTAATGCTATCTAGTGGTGAAATTGAGAATTATATCCAGCTTCCCCTGATTGGAGTTAACTCAGATTAAAATTTGGCTGTATGCCCAGACACTGCTTATCTAAAGGTCCTTGAAAACTTTGCCTGAGAAAGAAAGATTTTCTTTGGTTTGCCTGGTTTTACAAGATAGACTATACTTATATGTAAAACTCTATTTGAAGCCATCCAATTCTCCTGAAATGCAGCATGGTTTGGAACTGTTATAAGCTATCTCTGAAGTGAATACCAAGAAACACCCTAGAACAGAACTCTGTGGATTATAATTTTGATATTTTTCTTTTTTCTATTTTTTTTACTTTTGGGGGATTTTCTTTTCTTTTTTCCTTGCCCTGCTGCTTTTATTATTATTATTTTCTTTTTTTTTCTTCCTCCTTTTTTTTTACCTTTTACTGTTTTCATGGTTTTCCTCTCTGTACTATTAGGAGCCTATTGGATTATAAAATTTGGCCATTTGGTGGATTACAACATATGAATTAAAGATAAAGATGAGCGTCCCAAACTTATCTAAAGTTGGAAAAAAAGGATCTTTTGCTCCTGCCTTGGCTGCTGCAAGTCCAGTATATCAGAGATCAATTGCTACGATGCTTCAGCAACATTCCAGAAAGATACACAAGCAATTCTGCAAGCAATTCAAGAGGCCAACGCTGCTCAGATGGCAGTAACAACGAAAAACCATGAAGAGTTCAAAAGTGACCTTGACAAAATGAATAAAAAAATTAACAATAGATTTCCAAATTGAAAATTTTAAATATATCACAGACAACCAGCAAAGAATCAAAAAAATAGAAGATAAGTCAACTGAGGTTGATCAGAAACTAGAAAAGATGAAAATCAAAAATTGATACAAATAAACAGAGAATTAGAAGATTCATTAGCGGTCATAGAAATGGAATGGGCCTTATACTTTTTAAGATTCCAAATTATAATAGAAGATAAGGAAGAGGATCTCCTAGGTTTAATAATTGAGTTACTGGCAGACACATTAGGAACTGGAAAATCGCAAATGGAAGGAGAATTAGATCAGATCTATCAAGTCAACTCAAATTATGCCAGAAGAAATAAAGTGCCTAGGGAAGTACATGTTAGATTCCTTAAAAGATCTATAAGAGATGAAATTCTGAGAAAAGTAAGAGATGAACCGTTGAAATACAAAGAAAAAGAAATTGTAGTTTTCAAACAAATCCCTAGGAGGATAAGAGAGGCTCGAAGAAAATACCAGTTCCTAACTAGGAAATTAGCTGAAAAAGGAGTAAATTTCAGATGGCTGATTCCAGAAGGGATCTTAATTTACTGGGACATGAAAAGATATAGAATATACCAGGCGGGAGTGCCTTTTTCAGGAACGTTCGCATGTTTGGAAAAGGAAGTTCCCATTATTTTGTAGAGTCAACAGGCTGACAGGCAATATTGTACAAAAACAGGCAATTCTAAATATAAAGGAAGAAATATGTAGCAAGCATGAAGCAAAAAGACTAAACACACAAAAGCAATAAGCCAGACATATAAAAAATTGGTAACATGCATGATAAAATGTATCCAGTCAGTCAGGCGTGCAGCACATCCATCCATTTTTTTTCCTTCAAGCGCTTCGCCTATTTCTGGCCGTTTTCCTTGGGGAATAATGGAAACGCAAAGCAACACTCGCTTTGGACCTTTAGGCCCATCTCATGCATTCACCAATCAAAACATCACTTCTGCCCCTATAATGGCAACTGCCTCATCCATCTCAGGCCATTTTCTTTGTGGAAGAATAGAAACACAAATCCGAACTACAACACAAACTATGCATCCAGGATGTGTCTCCTGCAAACAAGGCTGGATCTCATGGTAGCAATATATGCACCTAATGATAAACAAGAGCAATTTTATCAAAAACTATATAAGAAAATACTAGATCTAAATTATCAAAATCTTTGTATAATGGGAGATTTTAATGCAATAATAAATGGAACTCTAGACTATAAAAGCTCCAAACAAGGGAGGAAAGGAGGAAATACTGTATATTACCTAAAGTATTTTCAAAAATGATAGAAGAATTTTTATCCAAGATATATGGAGAGCGAAAAACCCAGAGAAATTGCAACATACATTTTATTCAAGCAGACATAAATTATGGTATAGAATTGATATGATATGGACATGTTCGGAATTGAAAACAATGATGCAAGAAGTGGAGATAGAAACTAATGTTTGGGCAGAACACAACCCAATAAAAATGACTTGGAAGGAATCAAGAAAAAACCAAGAATAAATCTATATTGAAAGAAAAAGATTTTCTACAATTAACAACAAAGGAAATGGAATTTTTCTTTAAAATAAATAAGAAGGAAGAAACATCACTTCAAAATGTATGGGACACGGCTAAGGCATATTTCAGAGGGTTGACTATAACTTACATTGCTAAAAAGAATAAAGAAAAGAAACAACTACAGTTAAAGCTGAGAGAAGAACTCAGAAGGCTAGAATCAGAACTATAAACAGATCCACAAAAGAAAATACTCAAGAAACAAATGGAGATAATAAAGCATAAATTAAATCTGGCCAAGATGGAAATAATGGCTGAACAGATTAAACAGACTAAACAGAATTTCTCCAAAAATGCTAATAAGCTGGGGAGATGGTTAGCATATAAACTGAAAAAAGCAAAAGAAAAACAATGATAAATAAGCTACAAGATTCAAAAGGAGAATTACAGTTCCAAAATGATAAAATGAAAAAAATGGTTAAAGATTACTACGAGATACTCTACAATGCAGAGGAAATCCCCAAAGAAAAAATACAGCAGTACTTTAAAAAAGCAGACTATATCTATTGCTGTTATTTAAACATATGTACCCAGACAATATCCTGTTTGCTAAATATTGAAAATGTTACCCAGGGAAACTCTAGTCCCAGCCCCAACCCTGACCTCAATCCCAACCTAAACCCTAATCCTAACCCTGACCCCATTCTATCCCTAACCTTATAAAAACTAATAAAACTTTCTAAAAAAAGAAAGAATTGGAGATGGTGATCACGGCACCACTTCTCCATTTCAACGTACCAAACAAAGAACACTGACCAATTGCTAGATTTTAAGGAAGTATCAGCAGCATCCAGTTGAAAACAAAGGAGTTTATCATGATCAAAAGTATCAGACAAGGGAAATTGATGTGTTGGATCCTGCGCAGTAAGGGCATGCATTCCAATAGAAAGATATTGACAAAACCTAGGCCCTTTATGGGCGTGAATATACCAGGCGGGAGTGCCTTTTTCAGGAACGTTCGCATGTTTGGAAAAGGAAGTTCCCATTATTTTGTAGAGTCAACAGGCTGACAGGCAATATTGTACAAAAACAGGCAATTCTAAATATAAAGGAAGAAATATGTAGCAAGCATGAAGCAAAAAGACTAAACACACAAAAGCAATAAGCCAGACATATAAAAAATTGGTAACATGCATGTATCCAGTCAGTCAGGCGTGCAGCACATCCATCCATTTTTTTT
>JAKJMR010016801.1:6047-24214 GCA_024449315.1 Daboia siamensis
TAATAATAATAATAATAATAATAATAATAATAATAATAATAATAATAATAATAATAATAATAATAATAATAATATAATGATGGTGCAAGCAAGAGTAGTACCAATAGTAATAGGCACCTTGGGTGCAATCCCAAAACAACTGGAGCACCACTTGAACACCATTGGCACTGACAAATTCACCATTAGTCAATTGCAAAAGGCGGCCTTACTAGGAACTGCTTCCATCCACATTTGCCTATGCCAGGTCCTTGGTAAGGACTCGATAGGTAGGCAAAAATTGCCCAATCCAGTCTGAACATCTGACTGACTGTGCGATGATCAATAATAATAATAATAATAATAGTAAAGTTGGAAGGGACCTTGGAGGTCATCTAGTCCAATTCCCTGCTCAGGCAGGAAACCCTATCGTCTGGTCACTTGGCAACCAGCTGGCATTTATGATGGTTGCAGTATCCCAGAGACATGTGATTACCAATTGCCATCTTTCTAGCTAGCATCTGACAAGAAAAGTCGATGGGGGGGGAAGTGGCAACTTGTGGTCACGTGATGTCTCGCTTAATGACCATGCCAAAAAAGGTTGTAAAATTGGGTGTGGCCACATGATGCCTCAATTAGCATTCACACTGCTTAACAATGAATTTTACAGTCCTACTTGTGGTCATAAGTCAAGGACTACCTACGTATCTCCACTATTCAAGATCCTATGCAGTTTTCCTTTCATTTAACTCAAGGCTTTCCGGTCTTGCAATCAGACTATTGCCACATTGCATTTATCAGCAGGGCCAAGATTTAAGGGCCAACTCATTATTTCCTTTCTAAACAATTTACCTAGGCGTTAGGAAGTTGCCACCTAACCAAACCTGGTTCAATTATGTGATCATCCTTCAAAAAAAAGATATTGACTCTCCACTTCAAAACCTTCAAAGGCTATCACTGGGAAGAGGGTATGGATTCATTCTCCCCAGCCCCCAAGGATAGGCGAAGAACCAGTGGGTAGAAGCTTTACAGTATATGGAGACAACCAAACTCAAAATAAGGAGGATATTTCATCATCCTAAGAGCAATTACAATAGAATAAGTTGCCTCAAATTCCCTTGGAGAGGTGGAGCTCCATCACTGCAAGTTTGCAAGCAAGGGCTGGACAAACATTCATCTGGGATGATTTAAAACAGGGATCTTCAAACTTGGCCCTTTTATGTCTTGTAGACTTCAACTCCCAGAATTCCTCAGTCGGGCACAAGGATTGGACTAGAAGATCTTCAAGAGCCCTAAGATTCCATGATTCATTGGGAAAGATAGTGGCATTTAATCTTTTTAATTGTTTTTTAACTTTTGTATTTTGTATTGGTTTGATTTTACATGCCCTGTAAACTGCCCTGAGTCCTTCAGGAAAGGGCGGTATATAAATCTAATTAAATTAAATTAAATTAAATTATTTCCTCTTTCTTCCATTAGATGAATTCTAGTGGAACCAGTTTAAAGTAATGGGCTAAAACAGGCATGTCAAACAACCAGTCCACCGGGCGGATGTGTCATGCTGAAACTGCACCCACCCCATTGCTGGCAATGGGGAAAATGTCCCGATACATTGCATGATGTCACGTGACATCATGGGTTTGACACACCTGGACTAAAAATCCCAGGAAACCATTCTTAATAGCTACCCTTTCTCTGATCATTCTTACTTTCTCCTTCCATAGGATATCAAAGTCTTCATAGAAAGGTGAGTATGTCTTCTGGGTGAACCAGTGCTCTGATGCTCTGTTGGTCCTTTATAAATTGGGTGGAGGCCTTCTGTTGAACTACTTTAATTTGGCTTATTTATAATAACTACAATAAAGACATTGTCTGCTTTTGGTCTGGCTTGGGACTTTCCCCCACTGCTGAGCTGAAGTGCTCTGCACTCTTCCTTGAATCAGTAGAAGACTATATCAGCTTGACTCTGGCTGTTTTCCTTACTGATCCCTGCTGCCTTTGATTCCAGATTCAAGGATCTGCCCAAAAATATTAAACATGAACAAATCTCAGAGCAACCTTGCAAGTTGTTGGGAGGAAAAAATGAGGGCTGATTGCTCAACAGAGCCAGTCTGATGTAGATTAGAGAATTGGAGATTGTAAAGATAGCTGACACATAAATTTAACAAATAAATAAATTCTAGTCCTATTTAGGCAAAAAAAACCTATCTGGGTGACCTTGGATCAAGAAGCAATGGAAAACCACTTCTGAAACCTTGCCAATACAACTGCAGGGATCTGTCCAGGCAATTGGCACGAGTTAACACTGACTTGAAAGCATAATTCTACTTCTACTTCTACTTCTACTTTTACTTCTATTACTACTACTATTAAGTTTCCTTGGTGCATCGTTTAATAAAGGAAAGTATTGAGAGCCTCAGAAATTCCCAGACATGGCCACCAGGTGGCGGTCAAGATCAAGCCTTGGCATTGAACAGTTCTTGCTGATTTTTCTGTCTTTGCAGATACTGTCCTGGCGAGGACAAAGCAAGTCCACTGCCTGTGATTTCTCGTGATTTCAATTTAGGTCAGTTTAAAGGGCCTATTCAGTACATGGTCTGGAGAGAGATGTTGCTGGACTTAAGACCTTGTAAGTATCATGGGGGAACAGCATCAAAATCGCAACAAAGCCGAGCGAATTCTTATATGATGATTTGATCATGCGTAACTCATTTCAGTTCTGGTAAGGGTGGCATCATGATTAGAGTATTAAGCTAAGAGGCTTTTTAGCCTCAGCTGAACCCTGTAATCTGCTGCGGCCTTTTCTAAAACGCTTCTCTCCCTGTATTGTGGATTACAACTACCATGAACTGCAGATTAACTGCTTGGTTTCCAGGCTGATAAAAGATTCAGGAGGCTGTTACGTAAATTGCCAGATGCAAGCCTCTCCATTATCACTGAAAAGGCACACCTCTTTTCCAGATCATAGGAAAACTGTTAGAAGAGAAATAAAAAAAAGTTTCACCCTTACCGTACATGTTGAATCTAAACAGTTCAGCAGCTGGAATTGTTGTAAAGCCCATTCTTTTGCAATTCAAAACACTAAAAAAAATGTGACTGGAAAGAATCATGATAAACAGTGCCAAGGAGCATAACAGTACAATTAATGTTTATGGATGATGGGCATAGTAGTGCCCAAACCCTGGATGGAAACAGGTTGAGGACGGCAGGCTCAAAAATCAACCTTCAGCCCTCTCTTACCTTAATCTATTTCATAGAATTGGGAGGACAAAGGTTAAAAATTGCCTGGGTACAAGTGAGGTGTAACTACTCGTAGCTCATTGGAAGGAAGGCAAGCAAGTTCCCATCTGCCTTCTCACTTAAGAATTTGTTTCCATCTTTTTGGAAGGGGATTGTAACATTGACTACCTTTCAAAGTTCAAGTGGTTGCATTTTGCCACAAACCTCGAAGCTTTAGGAGCTGGCTGGTGGTTTGCAAAACATTTAGCCACGAGGTGATCCTATCACATCCTCACAGAAAATATAGGGGCTCCTGCCTGAGCAGGGGGTTGGACTAGAAGACCCTCAAGTTCCCTCCCAACTCCATCATTCTGTGTTCTGTATAAAATGCTTTTTGCTGAGAACGGTTCTACTCATTCTGCCAGACCTTTGTTGAAGGTAACAGAATAATAACAGAATAACAGATTTGGAAGGGACTTTGGAAGTCATCTAGCCCAACCCCCAGCTCAAGCAGGAAACCCAGATCCCAAGAGTGAGCTCACCTGGATATTTATACCTGCTTCTTTTCACAAAACTGGGCCAGGACAGAATAACAGAGTTAGAAGGAACAGGTCTCTTCTTGAACAACTTCACTAAAGAATCATTTCAAGTGTCTTCAGAGCAGAATCATGCAGGAAAGAATCCCCTTTTAGAACTTGCAGATGAATTTGGGTTCTATCCAGGGGTAGGCAACCTTGGGTCTTTTATGGCTCGTGGACTTCAACCCCCAGAATTCCTGAGCCAGCCATGCTGAGGGGACAGGGAGAGATTTCCAAGCTGAGTCATAAAAGAGCCAAGGTTCCCTACCCCTGCCCTATACCATACTTACCAAGAGCAGCAAATCAGTCAGAAAGCTGGAAAGATCATTACGTCCAGAGACATAACAACTAATAAAGTTGCAGATAGTCCTTGACTTACGACCACCAACTGAGTTTTGCCCCATTTTATGATCTTCCTTGCCGCAGTTGTTAAGTGAATTTATTTTTATTTTTTTATTTTAATTCCATTTATATCCCGCCCTTCTCCGAAGACTCAGGGTGGCTTACAAGCTTAGCAGTAGCCTTCATTCTATGTATATGCCTGCTTATTAGGGCTTTCACCCCCCCCCCCAAGCGGCATTATTACAAAGTCAGCTTATTGCCCCCAACAATCTGGGTCCTCATTTACTGAATTACTGAAGTTGTTAAATTAGTACTGTGTTGTTAAGTGAATCTGGCTTCCCCATTGACGTTGCTTACCAGAAAGTCGCAAAAGGTGATAATGTGACTCCGGTACACAGCAACCGTCATAAATATGAACCAGTTGCCAAGCACCTGAATTTTGATTGCAGGACCATGGGGATGCTGCAGTAAGTGTGAAAAATGGTCATAAGTTATATTTTTCAGTGCTGTTGTCACTTTGAACAGTCACTAAACAAATCATTGTAAGTTGAGGACTTAATCACCTAACTAGAATGTGGGAGTGGAAGTAAATCCACTGAAATTTGTCTCATTTTTAGCAGGACAATAACAGGATTTCTTGATTGGCATTGCTGAAAACTGATGCTATCTACTTGGCATAGACCTGTTTTTAAACATCTTCTTGGGGGAACATTCCCAAGTTCAAAAACAGTAGCTGTGAGAGGGACCTTGGAGTCTTAGTGGACGGTCACTTAAATGTCAGCCAGCAGTGTGCAGCTGCCGCCAAAAAAAGCTAATACAATCCTTGGTTGTATAAACAGGCATAGAATCAAAAATCATGCGAAGCATTAGTACTGCTTTATAAAGCCTTAGTAACTGGAATACTGCATTCAGTTTTGGTTACCACATCACAAAAAAGATGTTGAGACTTTGGAAAAAGTGCAGAGAAGACCAGCTAAGATGTTTATAAAGGCCTGGAGGCTAAAACAAATGAAGAACGGTTTCAGGATTTGGGTTTGGCTATCTAGAGAAAAGAAGGACTGAGGTGACATGATAGCAGTATTCCAGTATTATTTGAGGGGCTACCACAAAGAGGAGGGGGTCCATTTATTTTCCAAAGCACCAGAGGGCAGGACAAGAAACAATAGATGGAAACTAATCAAGGAGAGAAGCAACCTGGAATTAAGGAGAAATTTCCTAACAGTGAGGACAATTATCCAGTGGAACAGTTTGCCTTCAGAAGTTGTGGGTGCTTCATCACTGGAGGTTTAGTTGTCTGAAATGGTATAGGTTATCCTGCTTGAGCAGGGGGTTGGATTAGAAGACCTTCAAGGTCCTTTCCAGCTCCATTCTGATTGATTGAAAGTTGCCAAATATAGATAACTCTCTTATTGTTCTCCTCCCAACAGTCCCTTCCCATATAACCTTGGATCCTGCCACCAACCATCCCAACCTCGTGCTCTCCAAGGATCTTGACACAGTACACTTGGAAGATCACCCCGAAGAAGAAATCCCCGATGGCCCAAAAAGATTTAGCAAGACTGTGTGTGTGCTGGGTGCCCAAGGCTTTACTTCAGGATGCCATTATTGGGAGGTAGATGTTGGAAATAAAACCAGCTGGGATATTGGGGTGGCCAAGGAGTCGGTGAACAGGAAGGAGGCCAAAGTGACGGTCAAGCCCAGCAATGGGTTTTGGGCCATTTGGCTACGGAATGGCACTGAGTACAAGGCCCTTGACTCTCCTTCCAAGCAGTTGCTCCTCAAGATCAAGCCTCAGAAAGTGGGCGTCTATTTAGATTATGAAGGAGGACAAGTCTCTTTTTACGATGCTGACACCATGACCCACATCTATACCTTTCTGGATGACTTCTCCGAGTGCCTGTACCCCATGTTTAGCCCTGGGGTCAACAAAGATGGTCTGAATGGTGAACCTCTCTGCCTCCTGTGCCCATGGATCTAGCAAGGACCACATAGGTTATTGAACTCTGTGTTGACTTTATTTCAGTTGTGAATAGTCTGAAAGTGCCTAACATGTCATGTTGTTGAAATTTGGGGGAACTGAGGGTATTCACGGAACCACATGAAAGTTGGCTTGAACTTGAACTTTTCCATATATGGAAAAAAAAAGAAATTTAAGAAGAGATGATTTTTACTGTACAACACCCAGAATCCCTCTTTGAGGAAGATGGGAAGTCCAGAAATGTGAAATATAAATAAATAAATATTCCAACAAATTCGAACACAATAAATCAGCAGGTTTTGAAGGGCTCTGGCGAAAGTTTTATGATTAGGAGTAGCTATAATGGATTTCTTCTGTAGACTAGCTTTCTTAACCTTTGACTATACCAGGGGTCTCCAAATGTGGCAATTTTTAGATTTGTGGACTTTAGTTCCTAGAATTCCTCAGCTAACCATGCTGGCTGGAGAATTCTGGGATTTGGAATCCACAAGTCTTAAAGCTGCCACATTTGGAGACCCAAGGACTATACTTAACAACCTGGTTTCAACCCGTGTGTTCACTGCATTCTATTTAAAAACTCTGTGCTCTCACTTATGACATTGAATTAAGTCAATCCGAGTTCTGATTTTATGGGACCAGCATTACTTGTCTATTTTTTTACCTCCCAATCAGTATATTAATGCCTTGAAATTTGTATTTAGCAGTCTATATGTCTTCGTTCATAAGAGATTTTGAGAAATGAGGCGTTTCACATAGGCAGCAGACACTTGTGTGGCTCATTCTCTTTAAAAGGAAGTGTATTTTTCCAGTCCTACAAATCAAATAATAACAACATTCCAATTGCTAGGGAAAAAAAAGAAGTTTGTGTTTTGAAAAGTATCTAAGGGATTAAAATGCTTTGGGGGACATGTCATTGCTTCTGGGAGAAGAGGTATACCAGTTCCCTGGGGAAGCCTCATGGGAAATGCAGTAACATAGAAAGACATTGGTTGAACCAACCAGAGATTTTCTTCTCTGGCAATAGATTGGATCAGATTTTCAAAGATATGTGCAAAGGTAAGCGTTTGTGAAGAGAAGTCTGCTGTTTTCATTTTTAAATACAATTTCAGGATTAATTTAATATAATTGTTCTATATAATTGTTCTATATAATTGTTCTATACTCGTTGTGCTGTTTGCAATTGTTCACGTAGGCCCATTTGAGAGTTGCTTGTTTGATAAAATGTCAGATAAAAAAATCATTTTCTTTTAATTCCAAGATGCTGGAATAATTCTGTGGACTTCATAGCTTGTGATGGCAAACATTCCATGCTGAAGTCCAGCTGGAGATTCATTTAGAATAAGTAGGACTTTGCAGTTTAGTATATGGAATAAGTTACATTAATATTTTATGTACTCAAACACACACAATCAGCTTAAGATTTTAAAATTTATTTTTATTTATCACTGCCATATCTATCCTGCTCTACCCCACACAATTCTGCTTAATGTTCTACTGGTTTTAATCTAGAGATTTTTCACTCTAGATTTTTCACTCTTAGACTACCTCCTTTGAAAAACTTTGGGAGAAGCCTATGATGGAATCTGTAAGTTGGTGCTTTTAGCCTTATCATTTATATTAAGTTGCCCTCCAATATTCAGTAGAATGAAGTTAATTTGCAGGTGATGATTTATCCTCTTTTTACAAATAACAGGAACTCCCCAAAGTGTACTGTGGTAAAATGAACTGGGAGATTTATGAAAGCCAGATTTATTTAGGATCAGATATGGTTAGATACATTATATATTGCACCAAGCCATGGTTTGTTTTAAACAAGTAAATACATTTGGACTCTCTCTCTCTCTCTCTCTCTCTCTCTGTGTGTGTGTGTGTGTGTGTGTGTGTGTGTGTGTGTGTTTGTGTGTGTGTGTGTGTGTGTGTGTGTGTGAATGTTTGTGTGCATAATGCATGAACCAACCTTGTTTTCTCCTTTCTTCTTACTTCTATGCAATTACTCTATAGCTAGGGTGGGAAATCAGAGGGTGTCACCACCAAGGAGATAAGTCCATCTTTCTTTTAAACAGCAGCAACAAATGAATAAAAAGGTAATTTCTCTTTAGTAATTTTTCAACCAATGTACTGTCTGAGTTTACATGCTAATACATATTTAATTCCTAATCCTTTCTTCTTTCCTCCAGCCAATGGTAAAATAAGTCCCAGGTTTGATAACAGTCCATTTCTTCTTTTTCTTTCAGTCTCATAGTCAATCTGTCCATCTCTGCGCATTCTAGTATTTTTTAAGTTATTTCTTCATCTGATGGTATTCCTTCATTTTTCCAGTGTTGCGCAAATATAATTCTTGCTGCTGTTGTGATATGCAAAGTCAAGTATAAGCTTTGTTTGTTTAGTCTTTTCTGGCATTATACCTAATAAAAAAAGTTCAGGTTTAAAATCAACATGTTCTCCTAACATCTGTTCTAGCCAAGTATGTACTTTTTTTCCAATAACTCTTTACTTTGTCACATGTCCACCAAACATGATAATATGTGCCTGGCTTATGTTTACATTTCCAACATCTATCTGACATATTTTTAAACATTTTTGCCAATCCTGCTGGTGGCAAGTGCCATCTATAAAACATTTTGTATAGGTTTTCTTTATAGGAAGTTGACATTTTCAATTTATTTTATTTTATTTATTTATTTTTATTACATTTATATCCCGCCCTTCTCCGAAGACTCAGGGTGACTTACAAGCTTAGCAATAGCCTTCATTCTATGTATATGCCTGCTTATTAGGGCTTTCGCCCCCCCCCCCCCAAAGCGGCATTATTACAAAGTCAGCTTATTGCCCCCAACAATCTGGGTCCTCATTTTACCTACCTTGGAAGGATGGAAGGCTGAGTCAACCTTGAGCCTGGTGGGATTCGAACCTGCACTAATTGCAGGCAGCTGGTGTTACTTAAGGAGGCATTAGCCCACTGTTCCACCAAGGCTCTTTATAGTTTATAGTTTATAGTTTCTTTCCCATAAATTTTGGGAAACAGATAATTTCTCATTGGCGTCTCTTTGTTTTCTCTTATGTTCTGCAGATGAGCCATTGTCTGATATAAATTATGTCCAATCATTCTTTGCTGGTGACCGAGTTCATCTTTGCTGGGTTTTCTGAACGGCCGCAGTTGCGGATGCTCCTCTTTGTTCTGGTTTTCTCCATGTATGTTATGTCCCTTGCTGGAAATACTATCATCACCACTGTGATCAGGCTCAATCCGGTCCTTCATACACCCATGTACTTTTTCTTGACCAACCTCTCACTCCTAGAAATATGCTACACAACCACCATTGTTCCTAAGATGCTAGCAAGCCTGATGTCAGAACATGGGAAGAAGATAGCTCTCTGGGGTTGTGCTACCCAGATGTACTTCTTTACTTTGTTTGGAATCACAGAATGCTGTCTCCTTGCTGCCATGGCCTATGATCGCTATGTGGCTATCTGTAACCCCTTGCGTTATACCCTCATCATGAGCCCAACTGTCTGTGTCCAGCTCTCAATAGCATCCTGGACAGTAGGATTGATGGTGGGGCTGGGTCAGGCCAACTATGTTTTTAGCCTGACTTTCTGTGGCCCCAATAGGATCAACCACTTCTTCTGTGACATCCCACCACTCTTGACGCTGGCTTGTGGTGACACCTCCAGAAATGTGATTGCTGTATACATGGTGGCCGTCCTTTTTATTACCACACCTTTCCTACTGATTCTGACCTCTTATGTCTACATTGTCATCTCTGTTTTGAAAATCCCATCAGCTGAGGGCCGTCAGAAAGCTTTCTCCACCTGTTCTTCTCACCTCATTGTGGTCTCGCTATTTTATGGGTCAGGCATTATCACGTACCTTCGGCCCAAATCCAGCTATTCAGCTGAGAGTGACAAACTGTTGGCCCTGTTCTATACAGTTGTGACATCCATGTTGAACCCCATAATCTACAGTTTGAGGAACAAGGAGGTTAAGGTGGCTTTGAGAAGAATGATGGGCAACAAGCTATGCTCTGGGGAAGATCAACATTGATTGTTATTGGAATGGTTTCTTATCCTATGGTGTCCATATAATCCTACCGTGAATATTTTTTTCCTGACCAAAACTAGTTATCACCTAGTTATCTACCTTACATATTTGTAAAAGGGGAGGAAAATTTATTGCTCTTTTCCTTTCAGCACTCAGCCAGGGTGGATCCTACAAGTTAAATGTAAATTTAATTGACCGCTTATACCTCCTTTTTTGAAGGGACGTGGTGGCTCAGTGGGTTAAGACGCTGAGCTTGTCGATCAGAAGGTCGGCAGTTTGGCGGGTCGAATCCCGAGTGCCGCGTAGCAGAGTGAGCGCCTGTTACTCGTCCCAGCTTCTGCCCACCTAGCAGTTCGAAAGCACATAAAAAATGCAAGTAGAAAAATAGGGACCACTACGGTGGGAAGGTAACAGCGTTCCGTGCGCCTTTGGCGTCTAGTCATGCCGGCCACATGACCACGGAGACGTCCTCAGACAAGCGCTGGCTCTTCGGCTTTGAAACAGAGATGAGCACCGGCCCCTAGAGTCGGAAACGACTAGCACGCATGTGCGGGGGAACCTTTACCTTTACCTTTACCTCCTTTTTTGTACACTATTTCTTTCTTTCTTTCTTTTTCTTTTTTGGTTAGGGTTGAATGTATGTTTCTGTTTGTTAATTTTACCTTTCTGTATTTTATTCTCTACAATAAAACAACTTATATAAAAAAAGCTATGCCTGCGAAAATTCTCCTGCAATCCTTCATTTTATAGATAGTTTCTCATACCCGTGACCTCACGTTTCCTCAAAAAATAATTCAGTATGAAGAGCATAACTCTTAGTCTTCTGTTACACACACACACACACACACACACACACACGTATATACATATAGTATATATGTGTGTGTGTGTGTGTGTGTGTGTGTGTATACATACACATACATACAGAAATTTCATTATATACATTATATACATTACAAAACTACAACATTACATTACTTTTTGACATAATCGAAAGGGTGCCATAGAAAGTCCCAGCAAATGTGAAGATGCCAAAGGAGCACTGCTAGTGAATTTCATGGAGCATGGTTTGACCGTCAGTTCAGAAGTCTACAGTGAAATGTTATGAAAATTCAGACAAGCCATCCATAACAAGTGTTGGGGCATGCTGACTTCTGGTGTCGGTTCACAATAATGCTTGCCCGCACACCGATAGATGGAACCAAGAACTTTTGAAGCAGTTCCGTTGGCATGTTTTTTTTTTATCACACCCCCCCTCCCCAGTAGGCCAAATTTGGTGCTGAATGACTGCTGCTAAGGAATTTCAAAACTTGTAAGATGTTATGACAAGTACCTCAATTTGAATAGCGATTATGTTGAAAAGTAAATGTGATGTTGTAGTTTTCTAATTTGTATGATAAAAGTTCTGTACTGATATATATATATATGTATATTTATATGCATATATGTGTGTGTGTGGATGTATGTATATGTGTGTGTATATACACATAATACACCACATTTTGGTAATTAACACATAGCTAAAGCAATCACTTCCTATATATTAAATAATTTTTCTTTTCTGTCAGATAAAAATATTACAATTTAGGGTCAACTTTTGGGTGGGCTTTGTAGTCTTCAACCAAAATTTGAGAGAACGAATGAATGAATCTTCTTTCAACTGATTGAGATCTTCCCAATGAGAATTAACTATTAAAAGGGTACATCTGTATGTAGCTGGTAGAAGCCATGATGATGACAGCCATTCCAGGGTGTCATCACACCAATAATAATATAATGCAAATGTCACATCCCTCCAGTGGTGGGATTCAAATATATGAACAACCCGGTTCTCTGTGTGGATACACCTTCCTTAAGTCCGTTCTGGGCCTGGGCAACAAAAAATTAGCTACCGGTTCTGCTGAATTGGTGAGAACTGGCTGAATCCCACCACTGCATCCCTCCCTTGCCCTCCCCATAATGCCATTCTGCAATGGATTTTGATTCAGCTTTCTGCTGAAAATCGGTGGAAAATTGCAATGATTTCTTAGTGCCTTCCTGACAAAATGGGACAGTGTGATCTCCAAGGAACGCAACCAAGGATCTTGGTTGCCCACCCCCGTAACTCAGGCCAGGCTGTATTCAAAGAACAGCCCCATCCTCACGAAGGGGGTAATAATTCAATAGGGATGGAATTATAAGGTGTAAGGAAAACTCACTTTTCTCTAATTGAACCCAAGAGGAAGATCTATGAACTTTGAGCCACTGGCTCAGGAGATACATTATTCACCTTACTGTACTTCTGAGGCTCTTAGAGGAACTGGTCCATTGTCAGAGGAAATGAATTTCTTGCCATTAAATTCATTAGTCTTAATAATGCCTGCTGGGATTTATTTACCAAGTTAAACAAAACTTGCATCACTTTTATTTTCTTTCTTCCTCGTTCTTGGGCTGTTGGCTTTCATCAGCCATAAAGCTTTTATATGTTGACCCACTGGTTGAATGGACACATTGCACTAAGCCCTGATTGGTTAAACTGTTCATGCAACATAATTATTTACACAGCACACACTAAGTTGTAAGCCAGGTTTGCAAACTATTACCGATGGAGTCATACACTAAGCCAGTGCTTCTCAACCTTGACAACCTGACGATTCCCAGAATTCCCCAGCCAGCCTCGCCAAGGTTGACAAACACTACACTAAGCCAATCCAAAACCAAATAACTTACATCACGTCTTAATACAAATGTTCCCAATCTTTTGGGCTGAAAGGCATATGTAGAAACTGGTGGATACTATGCTGATATGGTGCAAGAAGTCAGGAATCAGGATAGAGCTTAAAAGTACTACGAGTTTATTTCATGCTATCTACATACAAGAATCTGAACTACTCATGGTCAAGGCAAATTGGTGCCAAATAAGAGTCAACAAACTTCAAAGGGTGCTGGACTTAGGTCGCTTTTGATGGTGTAGAGCAGGGGTCCACAACTGTGGGCTGGTGCACCCAACCACTCACAGCTCAACTTGCATGAGTGGCGGGTTGGCATGCATGCACCATGTGTGCGCAGCTCGACTTATGCAAGTGAAGCTGCACGTGTGTGCGCATGCATGCTGGCCCACTGCTTGCCTAAGTTGAGCTGCGTGTGTGCATGTGCATACCAGCCCACTGCTCTGTGGCCCAGTTCCCCTCCCCCCTGCTGAGCTGCTAAGCTGCAATGGTTGGGGACTGCTGGCGTAGAGACTCCAAACTAAGATGCATTTGACTCCAACCTTAGGCTCAACCTGGTCATCTCTTACATCCTATCACAAAAAGGCCAAGATTGATGTCAGGCACCAAAAACTAAGAAAGACACATTCTAAGCAGATTTCTTTATGGCTCTTCACCTATAGACAGAAATCTTGCCAAACTGAAGTAGACTACTTGCACTATAAAAGATACACTCTGGGAGCTATTGGGGAGGAGTTGTCTTAACTCTCTTTCTCCCACACAAACCAACTAAAGTGTGTTGTCTCTTGCTTTTCTGGAATGTGTTCCCTTCCTCTTGGAAATCCAGACAACACTCCATCACACCACCATATTTGAGCTGCAGTCATCCAGATGACTGCAAGATAACAGCAGGCTTGTCATCGAAAGGCCTTCTGGAATTTTGCAGTATAAATTTAATAGCCCTTCCTTAGAGCTTCAGCCCTGTCTGGAGGAAGGGCAAAGAAAATCAAATTGCCAAAATGAAGAAAAAGTGAAGAAGAGCAAGCTATAAACTGGGTTCATACATCCCATTAACCTGTAATGTGTATTTGACCTGGCATTTTCAATTGATCTTAAAAAAATTTTTATTAAGGAAGTTTTGCCCCACTTTACGACCTTTCTTTCCACATTTGTTAAGTGAGTCACTGCAGTTGTTAACTTAGTAATACAGTAATACATTCAGTAATACATTCAGTAATACATTCGTTAAATGAATCTGACTTCCCCACTAACTTTGCTTGTGAGAAGTTGGCAGGAGATCACAAGACCCCGGGACACTACAACCTTCATAAATATGAGCCAGTTGCCAAGCATCTGAATTTTGATCACATGATCATGGGGATGCTTCAACAGTTGTAAGTGTGAAAAACAGTTATAAGTCACTTATTTCAGTGCCGTTGTAACTTTCAACTACCTTTACAGCTTGAATTTTCCCCTACTCATGGATTATTTGCCTGGACAATTTTCAGGAGGAAAAAATATAGAATGACTTTAATGCCCTGAAGACTTTAATTCCCTTTTGGTCTTGATGCTGTGACTTAAAAGGCTTGCAAAGTATTCCTCATCACCTCCATTCAGGCCAATGAATATGAATCAGTTGCAAGTAAGTATTGGAGATTAGCTTTAAGGAATTGTAGAAGGCAAATGTATTATATGTTGAAGTGGTTAGGCTTACAAATTTGGGCACTGCCAGAACAGCAAGACTCATAATTAATGTGAATGGTGGAGATGTTCTCATCTTCTTCAACCTACAGGAAGATGAAAAGAGGCATAACTATTTCACTTTGTACCTCTGCAGGATGTTTTTGTCAAAACTTATTCCAGCTTTGAAATACTAACCGCCAGCTTTTAACAATATTCGTAGTGCTGTTGTGCATAAATAACAGGGTAAAAATGAATGGACATAGTTTCAGAGATTTTTGAGCCTGATGTTCAGTAATGTACCATTGATTCCTTTATTATTTATTTATTTATTTATTTATTTATTTGATTTGTATACCGCCCTTCTCCCTAAGGACTCAGGGCGGTTAACATAAATAACAGAATACACAAATACAGATATAGATATAGAGAACAAATAAAACCCTAATTTTGCCCAAATGAAGAAGATAGTTACCTTAAAGCAATTATTACAACAGGACCCATCAGACCAGACCGGATAGCTCAAAGAGATATGTTTTTAGGTCGCGTTGGAAGGAGCGAAGATCGGGAGCCATCCGGAGCTCAACCGGTAAACGGTTCCATAGGTCAGGCGTGCCCACAGAGAACGCCCTCCCTCTGGGAGCCAACAGACGGCATTCTCCGAATGGCGGAACCCTTAGGAGGCCCTCTCTGTGGGAGCACACTGGACGGAGGGACGTAGACGCTGGCAGCAGGTGATTCCTAAGGTACTCCGGACCCATGCCATGTAGGGCTTTGAAAACCATTACCAGCACCTTGAATCTTATCCGGAGGACAACTGGGAGCCAATGCAGCTCACGGAGTAGAGGTGTAACATGGGAGTATCGGGAGACTCCCAACACAACTCTCGCGGCTGCATTCTGTACCAGTTGAAGCCTCCGAGTAGTCCTCAAGGGCAGTCCCATGTAAAGAGCATTGCAGTAGTCTAAACGAGAGGTCACGAGTGCATGAGTGACCGTACGAAGGGCATCTCGGTCTAGATAGGGCCGTAATTGGCGCACCAGGCGAACCTGGGCAAAGGCTCCCCTAGTCACAGCTGTTATGTGGTCTTCCAAGGAAAGCTGTGAATCTAGGAGGACTCCCAAGTTGCGAGCCCTATCTGTGGGGGGTAATAACTCACCCCCTATAGAAAGAGATGGAATGTTCTGAATATCCCGAGATGCCGGTACATACAGCCACTCAGTCTTGTCAGGGTTGAGTTGAAGCCTGTTCTTCCCCATCCAGACCCGAACTGCTTCCAGGCAACGGGACATCACATCAAGGGCATCACTGAGGTGGTTTGGGGTCGAAATAAAAAGCTGGGTATCATCAGCATACTGGTGATACCCGACTCCAAAACCACGAATGATCTCTCCTAGCGGTTTCATGTAGATGTTGAATAGAAGTGGCGAGAGCACCGATCCTTGAGGGACTCCACAAGTGAGAGGCCTCGATCTCGATCTCTGTCCTCCTGTTAATACCGACTGCGAACATCCCATGAGATAGGAGGAGAACCACTGGAGAACCGTGCCTCCCACTCCCAATCCCCTGAGACGCTGCAGCAAGATACCATGGTCGATGGTATCGAAAGCCGCTCTAGAAGAACTAGGACAGAGGAACAGCCTTTGTCCCGAGCTCTCCAGAGATCATTTATTAGTGCAACCAATGCCGTCTCTGTGCTGTGTCCGGGCCTGAAACCTGATTGGTACGGGTCCAGATAGTCAGTTTCCTCCAGAACCGAAGGGAGCTGATGCGCCACCACACTCTCAACAACCTTAGCAAGAAAGCGAAGGTTGGAGACCGGACGAAAGTTATTTAATATAGTTGGGTCCAAGGTAGGTTTCTTGAGGAGGGGTCTCACCACCACTTCTTTCAAGACGGAGGGGAAACAACCCTCACTCAGGGAGGCGGATATCACCGCCTGGAGCCAGATTCGTGTTCCCTCTCGAGCTGAATAAACCAGCCAAGAAGGGCACGGATCTAATAAACAAGTGGTGGAGCTCAGCTTCTTCATAATTCTGTCCACTTCCTTTGGGGTCACAGGATCGAACTCGTCCCATATAACATCGACAAGAACACCCATGTTCAGATCGTTAGACTCTGCCCAGTCGGAGTCCAAGCCGGTCCGAATCCGAGAGATTTTGTCCGACAGATGTTGGCAAAACTCCTCGGCACGACCCTGTAAGGGATCCTCCCTCACCTCTTGATTAAGGAGGGAGCGAGTTATCCTAAACAAGGTGGCCGGGCGATTATCTGCCGATGCAATGAGTGTAGCGAAGTAATTGGATCTCGCCATCCTCATTGCTGCGAGATAAGATCTAGTAAAGGATCTTAGACGTGATCGGTCGGATTCAGATCGGGTGGATCTCCAACGGCTCTCTAGGCCCCGTCTCCGACGCTTCATCTTCCGGAGCTCCATGGAGAACCATGGAGCAAACTGGGATCTGCATCGGGTCAGAGGCCGCAAGGGAACAACTCGGTTAAGTGCATCCGCGGCAGCCTTTTCCCAGGCTTCCACTAAGGCATCAACCGAGCTGTGAGCAAAGAAGGCAGGTGGAGACCCCAGTGCTGCCTGGAATTTCTCAGGGTCCATTAAGCGCCTGGGACGGAACCATCTTGATGGTTCCACAACTCCACAACGAGGGGTGGCATAGTAGAAGACCAGACTCAGGAGATGATGATCGGTCCATGACAGGGGTGTAATAATTGGGGAACCCCCACCAAGATCATCTAACCACCGCCTAGAAAGAAAAACCAAATCAAGCATGTGACCTCCTACATGTGTCGGGTCCCGAATAACTTGTATTAGGTCCATGGCCGTCATGGAAGCCATGAACTCTCTGGCTAACTCAGAAGATCCTCCTAGGGATGGTAGATTGAAATCACCCAAAACTATAAACTTGGGGAATTCAACCACCTTTATAATTGATGGGCCTCAAAATTCCTTTGTTCTGTACAACAGCAGCAGGACAATGGTCAACAATGGTCTGAATCAGAGAGTGGTTTGAACAAAGCACCTTTCAAAGGTAGCTTTGGAAGTTGAGACCCATAAAAAACACCCTTTCCCTTAACTTGGATTCCACACTTGGAATACTGCATCCAGTTTTGGTCACCACAATGTAAAAAAGATGCTGAGACTCTAGAAAGAGTACAGAGAAGAGCAACAAAGATGATTGGGGGACTGGAGACTAAAACATATAAGGAATGGTTGCTGGAATTGGGTATGTCTAGTTTAATGAAGAGAAAGACCAGATGGGGACAGGATAGAAGTATTCCAATATCTCAGGGGCTGCCACAAAGAGGAGGGAGTCAAGCTATTTTCCAAAGTGCCTGAAGGCAGGACAAGAAGCAATGGATGGAAATTAATCAAGAAGAGAAGCAACCTAGAACTAAGGAGAAACTTCCTGACAGTTAGAACAATTAACTAGTGGAACAACCTGCCTCCAGAAGCTGTGAATTCTCCAACACTGGAAGTCTTTAAGAAGAGATTGGACAACCATTTGTCTGAAATGTTATAGGGTGTCCTGGCTGAGCAGGGGGTTGGACTAGATGACCTCTGAGGTCCCTTTCATCATCATCATCATTATCCTTATTATTATCATTATTATTATTATTATTATTATTATTATTATTATTATTATTATTAT
>JAKJMR010016801.1:25446-43764 GCA_024449315.1 Daboia siamensis
GAGAGAGAGAGAGAGAGAGAGAGAGAGAGAGAGAGAGAGAGAGAGATTCCTGAGCACCATTTCACATTACTGCTAAGCTTGTAAGCTGCCCTGAGTCTTCGGAGAAGGGGGCGGGATATAAATGGAATTAAAATAAAATAAATAAAAATTTTACGTAAGGAATGCCTAAAGGAATGCCTAAAAGAATGCCTCTGTGTGTTCTCTATGCTTAAGATGGCAGATCTATCTATCTATCTATCTATCTATCTATCTATCTATCTATCTATCTATCTATCTATCTATCTATCTATCTATCTATCTTTAACCTCTTTCAGGATGAGCAGGCAAATGGAGAATGTCACCGCAGTGACGGAATTCATCCTAACTGGACTTTCAGACCTCACAGCCATCCGCTTCTCCCTGTTTGTGGTCTTTCTGCTTATTTATCTAGTTACACTAAATGGGCAATGGTGCCATCCTCCTTGCCATAGCAACTAATTCTCAGTTGCACAACCCCATGTATTTCTTCCTCAGTAATCTTTCCTTGCTAGACATCTTCTGCCCCACAGCTACGGTGCCCAAGATGCTGGAGAACCTTTTGACAGAATGCAGTTCCATCTCCTTTGCTGGCTGTGTGCTACAACTCTACTTCTTAGTGGCCCTGGCAGGGACGGAAGTCTTCCTCTTGGCTGTCATGGCCTATGACCGCTATGTGGCCATATGCAACCCTTTGCGATACACTGTCATCATGAACAAAAAGCTGTGCCTTCAGATGGTTTCAGGCACGTGGACCACTGGCTTCCTCAACTCCCTGTTGCACACTGTAATGACCTTCACGCTTCCTTACTGCCAACTAAATAAAGTCAACCAATATTATTGTGACATCCCACCCGTATTAGCTTTAGCATGTGCTTCCACCTATGCGGCTGAGATGGTTGTCCTTATATTTGGGGGAATTTTTGCGGTGGGGGCATTTCTAGTCACTCTGATCTCTTACGTCCATATCGTTTCCTCAATTCTGAGGATCCGTTCTGCGGAAGGGAAGCGCAAGGCATTCTCCACTTGTGCCTCTCATCTAATAGTGGTCTGTCTTTTCTATGGGACTATGATCTTCACTTATGTCAGGCCTTCCTCAAGCCACCATCCAAACCAGGACAGGCTGGTGAGCATGCTGTATGGGGTGATTACACCAATGCTGAACCCCTTAATCTATAGCCTTAGAAACAAGGAGGTGAAAGGAGCTTTGAAAAGGCTGATAAATCCCAAATAGTTCTGGTGCTGAGGGGGTAGAAAGGTGGGTCCAGCAAAATTTGTTTTCCATTCAGTGATGTGTAACTTAGTCAACCTTGGAATCACCATTATACCCACACCAATGTAATCCTAATCCTGATTCAAGAAAAGAAGCATCTAATTAATATATTTGCTATTTTGTCCTTCTTCAAAATAGCCTCCCATAAATATTTAAAATATTTGAATGCTAAATGAGGAAATTACAATAAAATGAGGGACCTTCCTAAAAATCAGTGAATATTGAGAGAAGAGTTCTTACTTATTGGCTAAAAATGGGCACAGAAAGTGGCAGCATCTAGGTACCTGGATCTGGTTTTGTAAATCTTTGAGGCCAGATGCAGTTAGTACTCAGACAGAAGACCACTAGAAAATCACTGGGCTATAAGATAGACTGGGAAAGTGAAAAAAAATGTAGTCTAGAAAATGATAGGGATGTGTTCATGTAGTTACCAGAAGCTGAGCTTGGAGGTGGGAGTGGAGACCATTGTCATTGGAAGGCATTTCAAGAATTATATAAAACATACTATAGCTGGAAGAGTTAGAAGTATCTCTTTTTGTGTTGACCAACTTTTTAATCTTCAGACCAAGTGGCAGAAAATCAAGAGTCTGGTGGTGCTTTTTTAAATTAGAAAATGTTATTAAAAGGCATGATGCATCTGATGACATTAACTGCAGTTCAAAAAAACCCCAACCCCTCTGTTTTTTAATCAGATGTGCTAATTGGGAAAGGTGGTCCTGGTTTTCAATCCTTAACCCAAGATAATACCCCTTGGTTCTGCTCATTGCATTTTCCACGTGAGCTTTATTCGTTCTGTTTTGTAAATATATTAAAATTAGTATTATAAAGAGATTTGGGAAAGGGTCTGTTTTTGCTTTTGCTCATGTGACTCCATAAAATGCATGTATATGTATAAAAATTAAAAAAGCGAATGCATGAAAAATCCAAAACACTGCAGTTTCTTTTACTGTATGCAGCTAGTCCTTGACTTATGACCACAACTGAGCCCAACATTTTTGTTGCTAAGCAAGACTGTCGTTAAGTGAGTTTTGCCCCATTTTATGACCTTTCTTGCCACGATTGTTAAGTGAATCACTTTAGTTAAGTGTTACTAACTTAACAGTTGTTAAGTCAATCTGGCAATTTACTTTATTTGCCAGGTGATCCCATGACCCTGATGACAGTAGTAGATTATTAATCAGAAATTTCTAATGACTCTAAAGTTCTGTAGGAGAAGCCACCTGCAAGTCATAAACTCAGACAAGTTTAAGAAAAGCAAAAGTTGCTGGCTAACTGAAACCGCATGCAGAGGAAATATAGAAATAACTATAAAAGCCGAGCTGTCTTAACAGAAAATTAGATGGTGATAGATAAGACGTGCACATAGGGGCTTCCTGGAACATGGGAGGGGATAGTGATTTTAGGCACTCTGGATTAGTTTACTGGATGATTAGACAAGGGGCGTTGAGAGTGATAGGAGAGAGGGGAATCTGCGTCATGAGTAGGATATAATAATGTGTCAAACAGCGCTTTAAGGTATGGCTGGACTACTACGTGTGCTTCAGCTCACCAAGCCTTTGCAAATGCTTCTTTTTAAATAAAACTTTGTTGCTGGAATTCCAAGTGAGTTTGTTTGTTTTGGGATCTTGAGCCACGTTCCAAACACTGAGACACTGAGATATGGCAACTGTCATAAATACGAGCCAGTTACCAAGTGTTTGATCACATGGCCGTGGGGACGCTGCAACGGTTTTAAGTGTGAAACATGGTCATAAGTCACTGTTTTCAGTGACGTTGCAACTTTAAACGGGGGTCACTAAACAAAATGGTTGAGAACTCCTACATTTCTCTCTTTTTAAAGCTTAATATCAGGGCTGCGCACACTTTGAAAATGATGCAGATGTACTTTGGAGTTTATTTGAGTGCAGCATTTCTCAATGTATTCTTCAAAGGTCTCTTGCTTGTCTGCGGCTGTGCAATTCAAGGTTGAAAATAAAGTCTAAATTAAAAGAAGAAGTCCCTAGGAACAGTTGCTATGTCCAGAATTGACCAAGAGCAGTTCCAGAATTGATTCCAAAGTAATGCGGAGGCATCTGTTACAAATGAAGACTCGAGGAGCTGAATGTGAAAATTAAAAACAAACAAACACAGAAATAAGCTGAGTTTATTGACAGCTGGGCTGCAATGAACAAAACGTCCCTTAGATGTTAGATCTATGATAGTCCAGCCTACATAAAGGAGCTAAAGTTGGGATGCACAGTGCTCTCAATTCTTCTCCCACAACAGCAACTCTGGGGAAAAAACTTGAGGAAGGATTAGCCCAAAGTCCCCAGAGAGCTTCTGTGTTTGATGATGGACTCTCCCTGTTCAACAATTTCACCAATGAACCATCTCTCTATACCCCCCCCTCCGGTGGTGGAGAGAAATGGACTGACCCAGACACCCAAGAAGTTTCATTGTTGAGGGGGGGGGGACTAGAACTAGCACCTTCACCACTGAAGCATCTTGTCCCTTGCCCTGATAGAAATGGACTGGCCCAATCACAGGAAGCTTCCATTGTTGAGAGGGAGGACTCGGACATGGATCTCCCTATTTGTAGTCCAGCACTTTTACCAATGAACCATCTTGCCCCTTGGACTGAGAGAAATGGACTGGCCCAATCACAGGAAGCTTCCATTGTTGTTGGGGGACTAGAACTTGGATCTCTGAACCTCTAGGGCAGCACCTTCACCACTGAACTGTCTTGCCCCTTGGTCTGAGAGAAATGAACCAGTCTAGTCGCAGGAAGCTTCCATTGTTGAAGGGGGACTAGAACTTGGATTTGTCCATTTTTTTGTCTTTCACCACTGAACCATCTTGCCCCTGAGAGTCTGATAGAAGTGGACTGGCCCAGTCAGAGGAAGCTTCCATTGTTGAGGGGGGAATAGAAGATGGAATTCCTCATTTCTAGTCCAGCGCTTTTATCACTGAACCATCTTGTTCTCCTCAGGCTGAGAGAAATGTCTTCAGTAGCAAAGAAATGCAGCCATTGTAAACAAAAATAAGGCCTCATATTAACCCTGGCCCCTCCTTGGCTTATAAAGCTCATGGTTTATAAACTGGGAATCATAGTTTACCCAGCTCAGCGCCTCTTAAACAAGGAGAATTACCCAAATTGAATAAATATATGGTTCTTTTGGGTCAAGAGACCTGGACTAATTACCCATCACAACAAGGAATTTTAAATGGGCTTTAAATTTAATTTCAATTTAAAATGTAAATTTTTTTTAAAAAAATCAAATTAAATTTAAATTGCCATCTGTGCTAAAATATATTCAAAAAGATCTCCCAAAATATTCCTATTAAGATCAAAAATGGATGAAATTATCCATTATAATTTGTTGAGATGGTGTAAAAATCATTTAGTGATATTGTTTTTAATAATACAGGTAGTCCTAAGTTATGACCATTCGTTTAGCAACTGTTGGAAAGTATGACCATACTGAAGAACTTTTGACCAGGCCTCAAAGAGTTTGATAAGACTTTTTGATAAGTGGTTTTGGGTAATGAAGGATAAAGTTCGGGAAGCCCCGGCTTAGTTCACAGTAAGAGCCAGTTAGCTGTACATTCAACGGTGCCTCATTAAAGATTTCCTTTGCTTTCTCCTATGTTGCAGCAATCTGCCACATGAGGAATAGCAGCACCATGGAGAATATCATCCTGACCTTGGGACCTTCCCTTGCTCTGTTGATATTTGTGCTAGAAAAGACAAAATTGTTGCAAAATTCTTAGAGCTTCCAATTCCCCAGCCCACAGTAATTCCCACTGCGTTGCAGACTTCACAGAGGAAATTGGGCTGGTGATAAAAAAGACGAGTCTCCCTTTTATGTGTTTTCAGAGCACATGGGGAAAAAAAAAAACACCCTCCTGGCTTTTGGGGTTAAGAAGATGGATAAACAGCAGCTGTCGACAGTGAGTACTGAGAGATACTAATTTTATGTATTGTGAGGGCCAGGTCTGAAGAAGGAGGAAGAAAGGAAATGGGACAGCTAGGATTTAGCCCACTAAAAGGTAAAGTTTCCCCTGCACATGCATGCTAGTCGTTTCCAACTCTAGGGGCCGGTGCTCATCTCCGTTTCAAAGCCGAAGAGCCAGCGCTTGTCCAAGGATGTCTCCATGGTCATGTGACCGGCATGACTAGACGCCAAAGGCGCATAGAATGCTGTTTCCTTCCCACCATAGTGGTCCCTATTTTTCTACTTGCATTTTTACGTGCTTTTGAACTGCTAGGTTGGCAGAAGCTGGGACGAGTAACAGGCGCTCACTCTGTTACACGGCACTCGGGATTCGACTCGCCAAACTGCCGACCTTCTGATCGACAAGCTCAGCGTCCTAACTCACTGAGCCATCGCGTCCCTTGATTTAGCCTACTAGGACCAGCCAAACACAACAGGAATACCTGGAACAGAAGAGGTTCAAGGAAGGATCTGAAAAAGAAGCTCGGAGGCCTAGACATCTCCATCAGAATCCAAAATAGAAGAGTAACACTGAAATTGGCCAATGTCTAGATAGCAGAGGCTTTTGTTTTTGCAGTGATTAACTGGAGACCTTTGAGAAGCTCTTCAAGCATGACAAGAGCACTATAGCTCTATTCTCATCTGCCCTCAACAACTGCGAAATGTAACAGAGAACACTCATGCTTAGTAGCTGTGAGAGCCTTCTCCTCCAATGTAGAATAAAATAGTATAGAATAACAGAATTGAAAGGGGACTTGGAGGTCTTCTAATCCAACCTCCTGGTCAGGCAGGAAACCCTACACCATTTCAGACAAATGGTTGTCCAGTCTCTTAAAAACTTCCAGTGTTGGAGCATTCACAATTTCTGGAGGCCAGTTACAGTATTCCACTGGTTAATTTGCTCTAACTGTCAGGAAATTTCTCTTTAATTCTAGGTTGCTTCTCTCCTTGATTAGTTTCCATCCATTGCTTCTTGTCCTGCCCTCAGTTGCTTTGGAGAATAGCTTCTTTGTGACAACCCCTGAGATACTGGAACACTGCTATCATGTCACCATTAGTCCTTCTTTTTATTAAACTAGACTTACCCAATTCCAGCAACTGTTCCTTATATGTTTTAGCCTCCAGTCCCCTAATCATCTTTGTTGCTCTTCTCTGTAGTCTTTCTAGAGTCTCCAAATCATTTTTACATCATGGTGGTGTAAAATGTATTTGCCAAATATGCTTTGCGAGTCCCCCAATTTGATGGCTATCGTATGGTACTAAAGTCCTTTTACCTTTCCAGATACTACATTCTTTTTTTTTAAAATGTAGCTGAATTACTCATCCTTATTCATTATATTTTGCAGCTTCCATATACCATGTATAATTTTATATGTATATACCATACATTTCCTTATATGGTCTTTCTGACTCAGTCTCAAAGGATGTCTGAAAAGCATTTTTTCCCCCCAAAGCTTTAATGCTGCCTTGTTAGAAAATTCATTTAGGGTTCCCCACCCCTACCCAAATCTTTCTGCAAAACTGTCTTCAAGAATGATTCCCCACTTTCCCCCAACCCACAGACAGGTGAGTTCAGGAATAAGATGCCAGGATAGATGAAAACAACTTGTTCAGACTGATATAAATATTTCACAATGGATCGAAGGTTACAGGTTCCTGCAATGTTTGGAGGGGAAAAAAAAATTGGATTTAACAGAAATAGATAATACTATGATTGCTACATCTGCAAACAAACAGATGATGAATATAATAATATATAGTCAAAATGGCTAGCTTGAGGCTAAATGTGTAAATTAAGATTCATCTTAAATAAAGCAAGCAAATAAACTTCATTTTTTTTAACTAAGTGATGTACTGCTCCCAAATGAAAATTTGAATGATTTTGCAACAAACTGACCTAAAACCCTTATCAGAACAGGATGGGATTTAATGGACCAAGATGTAGAGAAATCAGTGATTGCCATCTGAATTATGACGTTGTGTAAGGCTCCGGGGCTATCTGATGATTTTAATACAGGGTTTTATACATTTAACAAAAACTTCCCTTATTTCCATCAGAATAAACATGTCAAAATGAAAGGTTGTTATTTTCCTAAGACACAGAAAGAATTAATGACTTCACTGCCCACTTCTCATGAAAACCCCCGTGAAGTGGAGTCTTTCCAATTTAACTTTAAAATGTAATTTCTTTTGTTTTTGGTCTCTTACTGCAAATAGTTTTAAAGCCATTGATATGGAAACCTATAGGTCAAGATGGATTTTGTTCCTGAAAGAAGAATTGTAGACCCAAGTAAGGACTATTGTACTCATATGAGCTAATTACTCTGTCCTGCAAGAGCGAAAGTCTAATGTTTTAAAATACTACATTTTGCATTTATTCTACTTTCTCCTTTCTAATATCTACGTAATATTGTCAACTGTAGGTATTGGCAACATCTGGCAGTGTTCCATTCTTGGAACAGAAATACAACACGGCTTACTGTTGGAAGCCTCCTACTTTTTCTACATGTTTTCTACATGTTTTTCTCTTTAAATCTTTTACAGGAAGAATGCTACCCTTTGAGCAAGGGACCAGAGAACAGGACCCAAGTGACAGAATTTATTTTAATGGGACTTTCGGACCTCCCAGCCATCCGGTTCTCCCTGTTTGTCATCATTTTGCTTATCTATTTAGTCACGCTATTGGGCAATGGCACCATCCTCCTTGCCATAGGAGCTAATTCTCAACTGCACAACCCCATGTATTTCTTTCTCAGTAATCTTTCCTTGCTGGACATCTTCTGCCCCACAGCTACGGTGCCAAGATGCTGGAGAACCTTTTGACAATATGCAGTTCCATCTCCTTCGCTGGCTGTGTGCTACAACTCTACTTCTTAGTGGCCCTGGCAGGGACGGAGGTCTTCCTCTTGGCCGTCATGGCCTATGACCGCTATGTGGCCATATGCAACCCTTTGCGATACACTGTCATCATGAACAAAAAGCTGTGCCTTCAGATGACTGCTGGAACATGGGTCACCGGCTTCCTCAATTCATTGCTGCATACAACTTTGACTTTCATTCTACCTTACTGTGACTCCAATAGAATTAACCAATTCTATTGTGACATCCCACCAGTCTTGGCCATATCTTCTGCTTCCACCGATGTGGCGGAGATGGTTGTCCTCATTGTTGGTGGCATATTTGGTGTGGGGGCTTTTCTAATCACCTTGATTTCCTACACTCACATCATTGCTACCATTCTGAGGATCCGTTCTGCCGAGGGAAAACGAAAGGCCTTTTCTACCTGTGCCTCCCACTTAATAGTGGTCTGTCTTTTCTATGGAACCACCATATTCACCTACATAAGACCTTCCTCCAGTTACCATCCAGACCAGGATAGGCTAGTGAGCATGCTCTATGGGATGATTACTCCCATGCTAAATCCCTTGATTTATAGCCTTAGAAACAAAGAAGTGAAAAAGGCCCTTGAGCGCCTAATAATACGTCAATTCCATTAACATCAGAAGAATTTAATGAGACTGTCAGAAAAGATATTTTGTACTCCCTTGCGTCGGGGTAGAGTCAGGACAACTGAATGGAGCTGAGAATTTACTGGCTGGATGCCCTTCGTGATGCCTACAGGAAGCTAATAGCAGATATTTTCTCTTTGTACCCAGAAAGAGAAATATCTGCCGCTACCAAAGATTTAACTCACAGTCTCCTGATTGTGAGGTGAGAGTTCCACCTCTAGGCCATCACACTGCTTAGAAGAATACCACGATTAATGGTATCAAAAGCCTCTGAGAAGCCAAATTGGGCAAGGATGGATGCACAACCCTTATCTTGCCATCACCAGAAATTTGGGGGTGATCCAGATTTCTGTACCTAAAGGCGGAGACAGAACATCCCTGCGAGGGGAGATCCAAAATTCTGCATATAGTGACATTCTTGTAGTTGTGACACCAGAGTTGCAATTTTCCCAATGTATTTAATGGATTTTTCAGTGAAGAAATGAGATAAATGTCTGGCTTTGGACTTTAACAAGAGAGGAAAGGGGTGAAATATTTCAATTCTGTACAATGAAACATCAATATTATATAAATATATTTGCTTTAGTCTTGGTGCTTTTAATAATGTTGATACATTAGGAAAATTCATACTGAATTAATTGCTCAGGTCTATATGTACTGTCCCAGTTGCAATGTATGGCAGTGAAATTTGGACCTTAAAAAAGGCCGAGCACCAAAGAATTGAGGCCTTTGAACTGTGGTGCTGGAGAAGACTCCTGTGAGTCCCTTGGACGGCAAGGCGATCAAACTGGTCAGTCCTAGAGGAGATCAACCCTGACTGCTCTTTAGAAAGCCAGATCCTGAAGCTAAAACTCAAATACTTTGGCCACCTAATGAGAAGGAAGGACTCACTGGAGAAGAGCCTAATGCTGGGAAAGGTTGAGGGCAAGAGAAGAAGGGGATGACAGAGAATGAGATGGCTGGATGGAATCACTGAAGCAGTAGGCGTGAGCTTAAATGGACTCCAGAAGATGGTAGAGGTTAGAAAGGCCTGGAGGAACGTTGTCCATAGGGTCGCAATGGGTCAGACACGACTTCGCAGCTAACAACAACAATATGTACTGTAAAAGAAAACAAAATATTGGTTGATAGTCCTTTATCTTCATTTGCCTGGAGTGTAGTGAAAAGCAGATTGTGAGGTCCCAAAGAAATGTATCCTCAGTTATTTCAGCTTTGTAGCTTTCTTTGTTGCCTGTCATTCTATTGGGAGGGGGCGAGCCTTCGGAGATGCTTTGCACTGTGCTTTGTTGTCTTGTTGCCCTTCCCCTGGGGGGGTGGAATGTCTCGCCTTTATTTGAGAAACAGTTTGTGCTTGAAGCCAGAAGAAATCGAAAGTGAGAGAGACCTTGAAGAGCTCGCCAAAAAGACCGGTTACCAAAACACAATGCCACCTGTGGATTGGCTGGGATTCAAATGAACACTGGGACACTGGTGGGAGGAGTATTGAATCCTACTTATAATATATCACTTTGCAGGTTTTTCTCTCAGATCTGGCCTTGATTCCCTGCTGTCACTAGCCCCTAATAAAAGTTTGCTTTTGAGACAATGCTTGTTTCAAGAGTTCTGCTTTCTTGGGAGGCTTAGCTGAAGTAGGTCCTTACATATTTCCTTATTAGATAGATTTTCTTGAGTTCATAGAAAATTTGGACCCTGAAGTTGAAGACGAAATGCAGTGAATAAATCCAGTCCATATTTGAGACTATTCATGCCCTTGTCTCTCACATTGACTCAAGACCCATTTTTGATGATTTAGTACAACCGGTGATAATGCTGTCTCATTCCCAAGTTTATAACTACTTCAGAATAAGTTGAGGCAGATTTCAAATCTAAAACTTGCATCCATCAGAATTTTGTACATACAGTGCAAGCTAAGTTATAACTCTGTCCAGAGATAATAGCATTTTTCCATGTGGAGCTTTTAATACAAGTAGTCCTTGATTTACTACAGTTCATTTAGGGACAGTTTGAAGTTACAACGGCACTGAAAAAAGTGACTTATGACCGTTTTTCACACAACCACTGCAGCATCCCTGTGGTCCCATGATTAAAATGCAGACCCTCGGCAACTGACTCATTCATGATAGTTGCAGTGTTTTGGGGTCATGTGATCACCTTTTGTGACCTTCTGACAAGCAAAATGAATGGGAAGCCAGATTCGCTTTACAACTGTGTTACTAACTTAACAACTTAACAACTGTGGCAAAAAGGAGGTAAAATTCACTTAACAAATGTCTCAGTAACAGAAATTTTAGGCTCAGTTGTGGTTATAAGTTGAGTACTACCTGTATGAGGCAATCTTTAGGGATACTGCCTAGCTTTTATTTATCTTTCATAGACCTAGAGCATAGTCCTCAACCCTCGGTCTGTGGACTGATACTGGGCCGCAGCATGTCAGCAACTGGTCTGCACAAACACGCAAAGCCCCATCCATGGGATGCTGGCAGCACACAAAACCACGCACCCTCCAGTCCGAGGAAAAACCTTTCTCCACGGAACCAGTCTCTGGTGCCCAAAAGGTTGGGGACTACTCTCCTAGAAGACTCATCTGAAAAGACTCATCCTTGACTTTGAATCCTCTAAGATATTTTTAGACTTTCTAAGCTTTGCATGATTTTGGTTTACATCACCACTTTCCAAACTTGGCTGCTTTAAGATATATAGACTTGAAAAAGTTCAGCTCATTCCCCTCCCACGATACCAGTTTTCTAGGATGGTCACGTACCACCTGCCTGGTGCCAATGCACCACAGGTGGTACATGTACAACTGGTTGAAAAGCCCTGCTCCAAAGCACCTGAAGGCAGAACAAGAAACAACAGATGGAGACTAATGAAGGAGAGAATCAACTTAAAACTAAGGATGAATTTCCTGACAGTTAGAACAATTAAACAGTGGAGTGATTTGCCTTCAGAGGTTGTGAGTGCTCCATCACAGGAGGTTTTTAATAGAGATTGGACAACCATTGTTTGAAATAGTGTAGGGGTTCCTGCTTGAGCAGGGAGTTGGATTAGAAGACTTCCAAGATCCCATCCAACTCTGTTATTCTGTTATAAGTCTGTTATGGATACTAGAAAAGCCAACACAGATGAAGATACAGGCAGTCACTGACCAGAAACGTCAAACTGGAGATCCTTGGCATCTTTCTGGTATCTATTCACCCCAAATGACTGAGAAGGGAAAGAGTGATTGACATCCATAGATAGTTATTGTAATGGACCTATATGGTCTCACCTTCCTTGCATCTGATCTTAGTCTTGTAGTCTTACATTGCCTCTTTTTCTCTACATAACTTGAATTATCCAGCATCCTTCCTACTAAGAAAATGGACAGAGAACTTTTACGTGCATTCTCTCAGGAAAATAAATTAAAATTAAATTGAAATAAGTTTTTTTTTTGGGGGGGGGCTCTTCCCTTCTTCAAACAATCTATTTTCAGATATAAGTCGTTCCAGAGTTAAGAATAACCCCAGCCATTGACATTTTCTATTCTATCCCTATCTATTACTACCAAGTGTTCCTATCAGAATAAGAACACTGAATTTATTGCAGATGGTTTGCAATTTCACCCTTGGGACATTCTTTCTAATGCTGCATCTTAAAGGTTTGAGCCAAGTTTAATTCATAATTTAGTTTTTTTTTTCCATCTGTTTTTGGCTTAGATGAAATAATGCATCTTTCAGGCATTCACCAAATAAACTAGAAGTTGTGAGCATCTAGCACAGCCCATGCAGGAGACAGCAGCTGAGTCTGGCGGGCGCAAGCATGTGAATCATGTCCTGGGACTAACCACACACTGTTCCCCTGTTGGGGGCAGCAGGAGCCAGAGGTCTTCCCCCAAAGCAGCGTGAGAAACTATTGTTTCTGTGGAAGTTGAAAATCTGTCAAAAAAGGGTGCTGGAACGCGTTCTATGCATTCTATGACAAAAAAAGCCCTGTTTACAATATTGTTACTATTCTCAGGATCTGTTGATATGGTTATCTATTTCTATGCGCTGAGAATGGTGGTTATGTCACCAGAGTTGCAGTTACTACATTTGTAGATATTAAATCAGGGCTTCAATAGATTTGTCAGTGAAGAATGAGAAGAATGTGGAGAGAAATACATCAAAACAGGATAATAACACTCTAATAACATATAAATATATAAATGGATAACAGAGGGTTTTTTTTTAATAAGGAAGAACAGAGAAACATAATTAGTTTATTGTTGCAATTTTATTAAAAAACTGATATTCATGGAAATATATTTTTTTTAAAAAATCAAAATTAGTTCAAAGTATTTAGGTGGTACCATCTCTGAATTCAGTGCTCAGTTGTATACATACCTGAATAAATAATACTTCCTGATGCTTCTTTATTTCCCTTTGCATTAAAGTAATAAGTCACATGTGCTAGTATTTCTGAAGTTCAGATTAGAAGCTCCTAACCCAAATATTACTTTCCCAGCAAAAACAAAGCTCTGGCACAGCAATGTAAGCTCTTTTAGACAACTATCCCTTCTGCAAAAACATTTTTCAAGAGTAATTAAAACTATCAGTTCAGTTATACAACTTTGAGAAGGCCAAGCAATGATGCTAAGCTTGGAGAAGATACCATGAGGTGAGCAGAGTTCTGGGAAAGCAAGCAATAGTAACTCCCTATCTTTCCCTCTCCCTATCCAGAAATTGTGTTTGTAGAATATTGCCTCCTTGTTTTTTCAAAACCCCCAACTATAGCCAATCACATTTTGATTCTAATCTGAGTTAGTTTATCAGGAGGGACTTTAACCCCATTCCTCTTTATGCATATCTTTTAATCCAGAGCTGTCAGTAAATCAATCAATATTTCAATGTACTTGTATCATGTCCCGTGGTTCAAACATAACCCAATGAAATCATACTTCTTCTGTTCCTCAACAGGAGATGTGGTTGATACTCATGCATTGTTCTTTCAATGAACCTGTTTTCAAATGCAAATAACCAGGATATTTGTTGAGCTCAAAGGATAGAAGAGCTTATTATTGCTATATCTGATACCAGAATCTAGTAAACTAATGGGCAAAGCTAAATTGGTGTTAGATAAAGGTCAACATAATTCACGGAGGGCTAGAGTCAGGTCTTTTGTGACAAAGCGTGTAGTATCTGTGCTGCCTAAGTTATCATCACAGGTGATGGGAATAACATCAGATACCTGGATGATGTGAAGAGGCTTCTCCTTTTCTTCATGGTGGTGAGGGTATTGTCTGAAGTGAGATACACTCCCATTCCTCAACACGTGAGTTTTGAAGGAGTTGATCTCTGATGGTGTGCGCGTTCTATTTACGCATATATCTCCCACTATTACCTAGCCTAGGTCAAGTCTTTGTGCATATGGGGCATCATCAGGTCCATTGCAATGCTGACGTACTTTATGAACTCTGAGAATGTCTCTTCCCAGCAAGACTAAGATGTCAGCATCCACGTCCATTGGAGAAATCTCAGTAACCAGGTGCCTTAAGTGGGGATGGTGATATGCAGCTCCTGGAGTGGGAATCTCTTCCCTGTTGTCTGGTATTTGGTCACACTCAACCAATGATGGCAATGGTATGCCCTTCTTTGCTTTGATATGAGAAATGATGCGGTGGCTCAGTGGGTTAGGATGCTGAGCTTGTCGATCAGAAGGTCGGCAGTTTGGAAGGTCGAATCCCGAGTGCTGCGTAACAGAGTGAGTGCCTGTTACTCATCCCAGCTTCTGCCAACCTAGCAGTTTGAAAGCACATAAAAATCCAAGTAGAAAAATAGGGACCACTACGGTGGGAAGGTAACAGTGTTCTGTGTGCCTTTGGCATCTAGTCATGCTGGCCACATGACCACGGAGACGTCCTCGGACAAGGGCTGGCTCTTCGGCTTTGAAATGGAGATGAGCACCGGCCCCTAGAGTCAGAAATGACTAGCATGCATGTGCGGGGGAACCTTTACCTTTACTTTTAATGATTCTAAACTGATGACATGTTTAACCCCACCTTTCAGCTTAGCCTCTTTTTCTCCTAACCTGTGTCATACACCCTGCTTCTCACCTGGTCCTTCTTTCTCCACACATTGCCTCTTTCTTCTTTCTTCCCACATTCCTTCAGCTGTCTGGTTTCCTTCCTTGTAAGGAAATGGCTTTTCAATCATTTAATTGTTTTACCAGACCAAAAAATTAGGTTTCCTGTCAGAGTTCTTACCTTCTTGAAATAAATAATTACCAACTTTGCATCATACAGAAGGAAAGAGAAACATTTACTAGGAGTACCTGCTGGAGTTCATTTTTACAAATAATATGTGAACGAGAATTGCCTCTGATAAAGGGATGAAAACAACTACATTCTTGTATTATCTCCTTGCTAATGATTCCTTAGAAACATCTTTTATGGCCTTTCTTTTGTAGTCTCCTTTTGCAGATTTTCTGAGCAGATGAGCCATCAACCTTTTATTTGAACTCCACCGCATCAATACATTGAGGTTACCTTTCAGGATTCTCCCTTGTTTTGAATAAATTTATCAATCTCTAAGTGATTCTGCTGTAAAGGGTGAAATCTGCCACTAATATCCCCTAGAATCCAATGTACCACATAAATATGTGCATGACAACCACATTGTAATGAAGAGATTATTTCTGCGGATATACTCGGATTATTCCATAAAGGAGACCTGTTTCTTTGTTACAGATTTTTTGAAAGCAGCTTTTATCTCTTTATTCCTTAAGCTGTAAATGATGGGATTCAGGGTTGGGGTCACCATTGTGTAGAGCAGGGCAAGGAATCTGTTATTGTCCATGGAATATTCTGAGTTGGGATGAATGTAGGTAAAAATGGCAGTTCCATAGAAAATGCAGACCACAGTGAGATGCGAGGAACAAGTGGAAAATGCTTTGCGCCTGTTTTTGGCCCCAGGCATGTTGAGAATAGTGGAGAGGATGAGGATGTAGGAAAAGAGGATGAGCAAAAGGGGTGTCAAGATAATTAGAACAACTAGTATGGCAATGGCCAGTTCATCCTTGTAGGTATTGGTGGAAGACAATCTCAGAACTTGCTTAATATCACAGAAGAAATGGTTGATTCTATCTGATCCACAGAAGGGAAGGGTGAAGATGGAAATAGATTGTCCCAAACTCACAAAAATACCAATGGCCCATGACACAGCAACAAGCTTAGCACATTTTCTGTATTTCATAATATATGGGTATTGCAAGGGTTTGCAAATAGCAACATAGCGGTCATACGACATGACACAAAGAAGGCAACACTCGCTGAGACCAAAGAGAATGAAGAAACACATTTGACAGCCACAGCCCCAAAAGGATATAGTCTGATTTTCTGATAATATGTCCACTAGCATCTTTGGGCTGATGGTAGAGGTGTAGCCAATTTCCAAAAAAGACAAATTCCAGAGGAAGAAATACATTGGGGTGTGAAGGTTTGGATTGAGAATGGTGAGGATCAAAATCAGACTGTTGCCCATCAAAGCAATGAGGTAGAACATTAGAAACAGGCAAAAGAGAAGCTCTCGCATGGACTGGAAATTGGAGAAGCCTAGAAGGACAATCTCGACCAAACAGGATTGGTTGTCTTTTTTCATGGTAAGCCTGAGAATATGAAAGGATCATTAAATAAAGAATTAAGCAATCCTTCAAGAGGAAATAAGCATGTTAACATTGAAATCTAGCTTCTGTTTCCTTCTACCGCTGTTAATGAGCTAGATCAATAACATATTCAATAATGTTGTCCAACAGGAAGAACCAACCCACCAAACAGGACCTTAGGAAAGTATTAATCTTACTTTTGAATTTTTGTCTGATATTTCTGGAAAGAAGGAATATTTTACCTTCGGATGTACTCATATACACTGGTGATTTTGCATCAGCCAACATCAAAGACTGTAAAGGAGCCTTTAAAGTCAGTTGACTCCTAGAGGATCAGAAATTGTAGAGAGACAAGGGGATTTTTTTCTTTAACGAGATCTCCTGACAGTAGCCTAAGGATTCATTCTGGGAATTTGGTAAATGGATGGACCTTAGGGGAAGTTTCTGCAGAGTACTGTTAGAAAACCCAGTGAAAACCACTTAGCCAGGAAGTAGCTACTAACCGGTAGTAGATATTTTCCAGATTATGATGTTGAAGTTCATAATGACATTGAAGTGGAATATTTTTCCTTTAAATCATAATGCCATAACTATAAGGAGTTAGCATTCACTGCAAACAAAATCACCATGCAAGGAGAATAAAATATATCTCTTTATTTTTTTTTGGGAAGAAAATAAATTGCTTTTTTATCTTGTTCATTTCTGGGCTGAGTTTGAATCACCAAGACTTTTCTGATACTTTCTAAGCTTTTTATCTATCACATTATTGGATTTAGGTCATGCCATTCTTTTGGGTTTATAGAAGAAAATCAGAATAAAAATTAATTAAAACAAATCTTTCCATTAACACCTCCTTTTTGATTAGAACCAACAAACCTTGAGGGGAAACTTCATTAATCTGATGAGAATTTCGTCATTTTGAGGAGTGGGTATGAATTGGCATACTAGAAAATCATAGTGCTGCCACTCCAAAACTCATCATGCAAATGGGATCTTACCTGTTATTCTCTTTCTTCTGAATTCTTGTCTCGGTAAGGTAATACCTTAGTCAGAGTGAGTGAGGAATCTGACTTAATATAATCTATCTCTTTCAATTATTTATCAACCATTAAAACATTCAGAATAATATTGTTTGAAGGGATAGTGGGATTATTCTTCTTTCAGTGATACAGCTGGGTTTGTTTAATTTTGCCATTTTGCAGAATGGAAGGTTTTCCTGTCTTTGGCACCATAAGATGGGTGTCTATGCAGATTCTCAATCATCCAGGTCATGGTTGTCCCAAAGGTGCTTTTTTTCAAAAGGCAAATGAACTTCGTTTTTTTGTTGAAGACGTTTTGCTTCTCATTCAAGAAGCTTCTTCAGTTCTAGGTGAAGCTCATTCTGCTCTATCCAGTTTGTTAACATTTCCCCATTCTCATTATATGCATTATAGAGCCATGAAGATTAGACATTATGCCGGGTGCAATTTTGTACCCTGGGATCTTCCCTTTAGCTTTAATCTGTTTGTTGTTAGCAAAATGAGTATCTTGTAGTGATACCACTTCCATCCTATTATCTATGACCAGTCTGCTTACATACTCAATTTATTTCTTCTTAGGCCTTCTATATTTAGTTGCAAAATGTGGATTTGTGATCCAATAACTTTTGTAAATAAATTCTTAAAAGAACTGTTTTAAGACCATCATAAGCCTCTCACTGATGACTCATACCTGACCTATCACAAGACCCTCACTTGACACACGCACACCTGAAGCCCTTATAAACAGAACACTGACACTGACATTCTCTAAACTCCACTGAAGATGTTATCTAGCCTGATAATGAAATGTTCCGAAACCAACCCACAAGCTCAGAGAACGAACCATCACCCTTGTGTGTATGTACACACACACACACACACACACACACACACACACACACACACACACA
>JAKJMR010016801.1:43774-57750 GCA_024449315.1 Daboia siamensis
ACACACACACACACACACACACACACACACACACACACACACACACAGAGAGAGAGAGAGAGAGAGAGAGACAGACACACACATTTGCTGATACTTTATTTGAACTTATACTTATATATCAGTGATTGCATGATCTCTGTAGATGCCATACACTAAATAAATGATGCATTTATTTTTTGTGCTTTATTAAAAATGGCTCTTTATTTTATTTATAAAAAAGAGTGGGTTTTTTTTTACATTTTTTTAAACTGACTTCATTATTATATAATCCATTCTTACCAAGTAAGCATGACAGCCATACTATTCTGAGATATGACTGGCTAATATACACCATTTGGTTTACTGAGCCACAAGTTTCTGATGGAATCTTCTTCCCGTCACTTCAGCTTCCTGTCAATGCTTTCTTGCAAGCGCACTATAAGCAGTCAAAATGGGAGGATCAATCCATAGGTTCAGTAATGAATACAGTTTACATATAGATGGGGAAGGTACATTTTACCAGCTCATTAGCTCGCAGATTAATTTCCTTCTGGCTTAGCTAGATTTTGATCACCTCCATTTATTTTTTTCTCATTTTTGTTCTATTCAACTTTCCACTTATTGGGCAGATAATTTATTATTATGGACATGAGAAAAGTATAACAAACCTGGAACTGCCCACTCTAAGCCTCAAACCACACATATAGCTGTCCCACAGTTGAGATCTTCTACCTCTTTCTTCTGCCTAAACCACACATATAGCTGTCCCACAGTTGAGATCTTCTACCTCTTTCTTCTGCCTTTCTTCAGCGTCAAATTAAAAGTCCCAAACTCAAATATGTTTTCTCAGGGGAAAAAAAGCACTGGCCTGGCTATATGGTCTTAAATTAAACATCTACCCATCCTGCAAAACATGTTCCCAGAGTAAATAAAATTGTCAAAATATCCAAATAACAAATAGGGATTTTTTCAGGTGTCTCCCTTTCTTTAGCAATAACACTTAGACTTATATACTGCTTTACAGAGCTTTGTAGCCCTCTCTAGGTGGTTTATAGACTATTGCTCCCAACAATCTGGGTCCTCATTTTGCCAACCTTGGAAGGATGAAAGGCTGAGTCAACCTTGAGCTGGTCAGTATTGAACTCCTGGCAATCAACAGAGTTAGCCTGCAATACTGCATTCTACAGAGCCTTGGTGGAGCAGTGGGCTAATGCCTCCTTCAGTAACACCAGCTGCCTGCAATTAGTGCAGGTTCGCATCCCACCAGGCTCAAGATTGACTCAGCCTTCCATCCTTCCAAGGTAGGTAAATGAGGACCCAGATTGTTGGGGGCAATAAGCTGACTTTGTAATAATGCCACTTGGGGTGTGTGTGAAAGCCCTAATAAGCAGGCATATACATAGAATGAAGGCTGTTGCTAAGCTTGTAAGCCGCCCTGAGTCTTCGGAGAAGGGCGGGATATAAATGGAATTAAAATAAATAAATAAAAAATAACCACTGCACCACCACAGCTCTTCAAATAAGTCTATTACACACTTAGGATCATTTTGGACTTAAAGTCACATCTGCCACTGGCATTTTCTTGAATTCATTCTACCCCTTAAATTTTTGTGTAAGATTTTGATCTGGTGAAGAGATGAAACTTGATATACTTGGGTTAATCCTTAAAGAAAACATGTTTGTTTGCTACTAATTTCTTGAAAGCAGTTTTTATCTCTTCGTTCCTCAAGCTGTAAATGTTCAAGCTTAAGGTGACTACTGTGTAGAGCAGGGCAAGGAACCTTTTATCATCCACAGAAGACAATGAGTTGGGATGAATGTAGGTAACCATGACAATTTCAAAGAAAATGAAGACAACAGTGAGATGCGAGGAACAAGTGGAAAAGGCTTTGCACCTGTTCTTGGCTGCTGGCATCATGAGGATAGTGGATGTGATGAAGATGTAAGAAAAGAGGATGAAGACAAGGGGAATAAGGACGAATATCACAGTGAGTATTGCATTGGCCACTTCATTTTTATGGGTATTGGCGGAAGTCAGTTTGAGAACAGGCATAAGATCACAGAAGAAAAGGCTGATTTTATTCAACCCACAGAAGGGAAGAGTAAAGGTTGAAAGTGAATGCCCCAACCCCCCAAAAAGTACCAATGGTCCATGAGACAGGAGCTAGCTTAGCACATATCCTGTAGTTCATGATATATGGGTATTGCAAGGGATTGCAAATGGCAACATAGCGGTCATATGCCATAGCACAAAGAAGAAAACACTCAGTGATACCGAAGAGAATAAAGAAACATAATTGACACCCACAACCCCAAAATGATATGGTATGATTGCCTGATAACAAGTTCCCTAGCAACTTTAAGCTTATGACGAAGAGTAGATTTCCAAAAAAGACAACTGCGAAACAAACATGTACATAGAAGTATGAAGGAGAGGACTAGCAATGGTGAGGACAAAAACCAGCCCGTTGCCCATCAAGGCCATCATGTAGACAAAAGACAATTCCTTGCAGAGACGGGAAATCGGAGAAGCCCAGCAAGACAAACTCAATGATGCAGGACTGGTTGTCATTTTTCATGGTATCCTTCAGATCGAAGCCTGAGAACAAAATGAAATAATTAAATAAAAAATAATAATAAACAATTTATGTAGGCATTTTGTATCAGCCAACATCAAAGACTATGAAGGAGCCTTTAAAATCATTTGACTCCTTGAGGACCAGAAATTGCAGAGAGACGAAGGGACTTTTTTCTTTAACAAGATCTCCTGACAGAAGCCCGAAGATTCATTCTGGGGATTTGTAAAGGAATATCAGAGGACAACCTGGACCTTGGGGAGCATTGATTAGAGCAGAGTTAGGAAACTCAATGGCCTGCGATGCTGAATATTTTGGTTTCAATTTGCAGGACTTTCTAACCATTTCTCCTCTTGACTGACTTTTATAGGAAGTGTAGTCCAGTGCCAATGATGGAATAACTTATATTGTCCCTGACCATTGAGCAGCCAACACAGTATAAAAACTAAACACCAATTAAAAGAAATTGAGGCTGCCTACAATACAGTATAAAACCCTATATGAGGATCTTTGAGGATCCTGCCCTAGGAATGAGGGAAGAAACAGGTTTTCAAGGCCTTCAGGAAGGCCAAGAAGTTCTTTCCTCTGGTCCAAGTTGTCCTCTGGTACTCTTTTACCAAATCCCCAGGAGGAGCTTTGGGGTGTCTGTCATGAGACTTGTTAGAGAATAATGTCCTCCAGTTTCTCTGGAGTTTTGGCTCCCCCTAGGAGACCAGTGGCTCCTTCAGTCTTTGAGGTGGGTTTATGTAAACAGCCTCCGTAACACCAAACATTTATTTTTCCAGAAGAAAGACTATATGAAGATTTTGCTACAGCAGAGGAATCATCAGGACTTTCAGTGAATATTACAGAATTCCAGGCTTTCCTTAAGAAGTGTCGTCCTTCTCTAAAAAACAATCAGAAAGAGATCAACAAAGTAAGATCATGTTTTATAGTTTGGTTCCTCACGTTAGGCAACTTCATGAGAAGATGTTTTATTTTCAAAGAATATCCAGTGGAACATTAAGAGAGTTTTATTGTCAGCTTTTCACCAATGCTTTAACATTTAAATCTTTTGAGCCTGTACTTCTTGATGCTCTGTCTAGATAAAAAAAAGGCCATCTAGGAATGTTCTGATTATTGGTGGTATGTAATGGAGCCAAATTCCATCTGATGGGAAATTAACTTTCCTTTGATTTAAGTCACTTTTCTCCAATCCTTCCCCTACATTTTTTTCTTCCATTCAATTCTGTCTGATTTCCAGAGATTACCTGGACATGTACCTTTGGTTTTCTTGGCAAGGTTTTTCAGAAGTGTTTTGCCCTTGTGTTTTTCCACGGGCTGAGAGAAAATGATTGGCCCAAGGTCACCCAGCTGTCTTTATCCCTTGGGCTGGACTAGAATTCCCAGTCTCCCTGTCTCTACCCTAATGCCTAAATCACTAGTATTTTTTATTTCCTAGCTGGAATATTAATGCAAAGTTTCAGATGTAGAAGGGATGTATTTCAAAGGATATATGTAAAAATGCTTGTAATTGTTATTGAATTTTCATTATTTGTAGAATCCCAGAAACAGTAACAGAAATTACTACATGCAGAGCAACCAATTAAAACACATCCACACATCCACACTTCAGTTCTGAGAAAAAGATCCTAAAGTGACTGTGTGATTCACTAAGATAACATAATCACAAATAAATTCACAGGTCATTTTAAATTACAATTGCAGCCTTTCTTCCCTATTTCCAAGGATTTAATCCAAATTACTAATTCTGAGTACATACAAATGAAAAAAATATGCGTGTCTAGTTTGAGAACGCTATATAAGATTTAATAATTTTTCAGAAGAATTGTTTAATTCTTATTTTATGTTCCTTTTCTATTTTCAGACTTCTATATGTATGATATCATGAAAAAGGACAACCAGTCCTGTTTGAATGAGTTTATCCTTCTTGGCTTCTCAGATTTTAAGTCTATGAAAGAACTTCTGTTTTGTCTGGTTCTAATATTCTACCTGATGGCCTTGATGGGCAACAGCCTGGTTTTGATCCTCACCATTGCCAATCCCACACTCCACACCCCAATGTACTTCTTCCTCTGGAACTTGTCCTTTTTGGAAATTGGCTACACCTCCACCATCAGCCCAAAGATGCTAGTAAATTTGTTATCAGAGAATCAGACTATATTGTTTTGGGGCTGTGGATGTCAAATGTGCTTCTTCCTTCTTTTCAGTGTCACTGAGTGTTGTCTTCTTTGTGCTATGGCGTATGACCGTTATGTTGCCATTTGCAAACCCTTGCAATACCCTTGTATCATGAATGACAAGAAATGTGCCAACCTAGCTGCCATCTCATGGACCCTTGGTGCTTTTGTGAGTTTGGGACAATCTATTTCAATCTTCACTCTTCCCTTCTGTGGGTCAAACAGAATCAGCCATTTCTTTTGTGACCTTATGCCTGTTCTGAGATTGACTTCTATCAATACCTACAAAAATGAAGTGGCCAATGCCACACTAACTGTGGTATTTGTCCTGGTACCCCTTTTGCTCATCCTCTTTACTTACCTCCTCATCGTCTCCACTATTCTCACAATGCCAGTGGCCACAAACAGGCACAAAGCATTTTCCACTTGTTCCTCACATCTCATTGTTGTTTTCATTTTCTTTGGTACCATCATTATTACTTACATTCATCCCAATTCAGCATCTTCTGAGGATGATAACAGGTTCCTTGCCCTGCTCTACACGGTAGTGACCCCAAGCTTGAACCCCATCATTTACAGCTTGAGGAATAAAGAGATAAAAGCTGCTTTCAAAACATCAGTAGCAAGGAAATGGGTCTTTTAAAGGTAACAATCCAATATAATAATCCAATAATAATTGACATGATCCCATTATATCAGTCAGTTTCATCTTTTTGAGAAATCACCATCTCATCCAAACATTTATGCAATAGAAGGAACTCTAGAAATGCCAGTGGCTAATATTAGCCTTTATTCTAGAATGACTCAGATCTGAGGATAGATTTATTTAAAGATAGGAAGATACTTGAATAGGAATAGCTGTAGCATTTAGACATATGCTGCTTCATAGTCTTTTACAGCACTCTCTAAAATATTTACAGTGTCAGTATATTGCCCCCAACCATCTGGATTCTCATTTTACTGAACTTGGAAGGATGGAACTGAGTCAACTTTGAGCTTATTAGGATCGAACTCGTAGCAGTGGGCAGAGTTAGCCTGCAATACTACATTCTTACCATCGTGCTGCCAAGGCTCTTGAAAGGAAAGCTAAATTTATTATAATGATTGAATGCAAGAAAAGTGTTGACTGGCCGTTTTCTTGGAACAGTGATGTCAAAATCAGGTAGAAACAGGAGCCATAAGGATCCCCACAAGGGATATAGTGACTTAAACCATATATGCTTATAAATCTCTTTGATTATTATTATTGCATCAACATAACAATCATATAGGAAGTAGATGTAACTAAAAGATAGAAATAAACATTATTATGAATGTGACAATTTGTTGTTAATATGTGCATTTAAATATATTTGCATATATACAGTATGCATGCGCGCGCACACACACATTTATTTATTTATTTTACCCCCCAATCCCCTCAAAGCTTCCTCCCAATTTAACACCAAATTATTGGGCAAACTATCTCCACATCCAATATTCCCACTTATCTTTTCTCTATAATATTCCATCTAATTTCTGATATACTATGTCAGAAAAAGAAAAAAAAAATCTCATGTGCGGTTTTCCCCAATTCAAGTATAAATTAGTGCACTACAATACAAGAATTTGAGTAAATTGCAAATATATATATAATAGCAATGTTAGAATATTTATGTATTAATAAAATAATAATTATGTATTTAATAAAATAATAATAAATAAAATAAAATAAACCTTGTGCCTCACTCACCTTCTCTGAGCTATTTCTTTAGTAGGAGAACAAACGAGCAGAAAGGAAATAACATTATATCAGTTTTCAATCATAAGAATTTTGGGATTAAATTTATTATAACTGCATGACAACAAGAGGAGAAATAATATGATACTTATTCTAAACCACAAAGTCATTATTTATTAATCTATTTATTCAAATTGATTTGCTGCCCATTTCTAGTGGACACTTTATATACAGATGCTCTTCTTTTGGCAAACAATAAACTTAAATCGTAGTGACTCATAGCATTTAGGAAAACAGTACAGCTTTGAATATGAAATTAAAATTATTACCACAATTTCAATAATTGGCATTTTCCCATGGTCCTTTATTATGCAAAAATGGTTAACTGTCTTTTATATTCCATTATTTCCTTTATTGTTTATTCTTTGTATTCCTCTACTTTGTTTATTTTCAGTATTCCTGCTGAAAAAAACCCCCATAAAAAGTTAAAAGAAAGAAAGAGATTTGGGTTTGTATTACTGGGATATAAAATTATTTATTCATCCCCAAACAGAAGAAATTAAATAAGTTTTACAATGTCACTTAGATTCCAATCCTGAAAGTAATTATAATTTATTGTCATACTGTCAACTCTACAACAAGCCTGGCTGCAGCCATTTCTTTTGTTCTAAGTTGCCACAGGATTGGGAAGGGAAAGCAGAATTTCTCCTAGTCAAAATATTTTACTATCCCATGGGAACCAAGGTCATTTCTGTTAGTTAGGTAGGGGTTGAAACCTTTAGTTAGAAAGCCCACAAAACTCTTCTATTGGGGAACGTAGCTGATTGCCTAGCTCTGGAGAGGGGAGTTCAACTTTGTAATATTGTTGCTTCTGAAGGGAACTTCAGACTTGGTTTCACTTTTGATGTGCCGATATTCTGTATTAATAAAGATGTTCTTTGAGGAATTTACAAGCCTCAGAGTTCTGCTTTGTTCATCTCTGTCTATTGGAGCCATGACATTAAAAAGTCTCCTAAAGCCTCTCCATTTTTTGGGGTGCTGGGGCCCAACCACCTACCCATTGCTTTTGGTAGAATAGTAGACTCAGTAAAGATTTGAGGATGGAGAAGAAAAGTGGAGCCAATGCTGGCCACCACAGAACTTTGGCCAATGGAGTGCAAGCTGCAGCTCTGGTCACTGAGGAGTCATCATTGGCAGGGGCATGGCGAAAATCCAGGTTGATCCAACCTGGGAAGCTGGTACTACAGGAAGGAACTACAACCCTGGCAGATCTCTACCAAGCCAAAGCTGCCCCTCAGCACAGGAGCAACTCCTGTTGCTGCTGAAAAGGATCTCCTGCTACTCCCATCTCAGGACTCTTCATCAGTGACACTGAAGAAAGGAAAGGGGTCTACTGAATGGGATGACTCTGGGGACTGGAAGTTCCAGTCTGCAGTCCTCAGCCCCTTCAGTCTAGCGGCTGAAGGAGAAGTTTGACCAGTTAGAGGTAAAGGAGATAACTTCTATTGAACAATGTATGTGTGGTATTGGGGGAGGGGAATCAAGGATTATCCGTCCCTTCGCCCCCTTCGCCAGAGCCCCAGTCCAGTTGTGGGAACCCACACCACATCTCTCATTCCATAACTGGCTGTGATATCCAGTCCTGAATTGATCCAACTGAGTCCTTGGCCACCCTGCTGAGCTACAAGTCCTGGAGCCCAGCTGAGAGAAATCTGGAGAGTGATTCAACCATGTCCCCAAAATAATAATAATAATTATTATTATTATTATTATTATTATTATTATTATTATTATTATCATTATCATTATCATTATTATTATTATTATTATTATTATTGTCATGTGTGAAGTATCTCCTAGAAATCTACTCCCCCAGAAAGCAGTACTGTTTCCATAAACACTCTCCATGAAGCAGTATTTTCTGTGTACACTATATAGAATGTATGTTATGTGTATAATCTTCCTTAAGATGAAAATCTTAAAATCCTCAAGATGTCACACACCATAGAAAGAATTTCAGTGAATTACAGATAATATCGTGCGGCCTTAATGACATATATACCCATGAAAAATATGTATCAGTGCATATCAGTCTTTCACAATGAGTGTGTATTGCAAAGGATTGCATAAAGCCACATAGATATCCTAGATAATGATGGTTAAGAGGAAGAGTTCATTTTCTGCCAAAAATACTAGGAAGTAGAGTTATAACAACCAGAAAAAGAAATAGAATTGTACTCTGTCATGAAATTCTCCAGCATTTCAAATTACAAAAAAAAATGTATTGAAAATGGGAGAAGCTTTAGGCAACGATACGAGAAGGCTGTATGTGCACTACAAGAGCTAAATGTTCATGAATCATACTGTTTCATTTATTTTTGACAAAAAGTTTCTGATCTTCAATCTGTCTTGCTCTCTGTCCAGATGTTGCCAGTATCCATAGCCAGCAGGACTACCTAGACATTGCAGAGCAAATTGAATTGAATTGAATACTGTATTTGGCCAAGTGTGTTTAGACACACAAGGAATTTGCCTCCAGTACAGAAACTCTCAGTGAACATGCAAAGCAACATAATAATAATAATAATAATAATAATAACAACAACAACAACAACAACAACAACAACAACAACAACAACAACAAAGGGGGAGCAAAGAAAATAATAATAATAATAATAAATAATGACATTACAGCTATACTACATGGGTAAATATACATAGATATTAATATTGTGAGAATTAGGTGTTTAGAAGAGTGATGGCACAAGGGAAAAAAAACATGTCCCTGTGTCTAGTTGCTTTGGCACACAATGCCCTATCACACCATCCTCAGGAGAGGAATTGAAACAGTTCATGTCCAGGATGTGAGGAGTCTGCAGATATCTTTTAAGCCCTTTAAGAGCTTCTGGGGTATACAAGTCAAGAATATACGTATGCTGTAGATCTCCTTCATGGATGATGACTGGAGACGTATAAGGATATCAATTGGCAGAATGAATAATTTAATTATGTGGAGCATCCCCTGCTGTTTGAGACTGAAATCATGTTAACATCAGACAATATGGAGGCGATATGAATGGAATAAATTGCCATTATTATAGCCAGGGAGTAGGAGACATATTAAATGTACTCATAGCTCACAGATTTTCCATGTGATCATCATGATAATAATAATAATAATAATAATAATAATAATAATAATAATAATAATAATAATAATAAAGTTGGAAGGGACCTTGGAGGTCATCTAGTCCAACCCCCTGCTCAGGCAGGAAACCTTATACCATTTCAGACAAATGGCTGTCCAGTCTCTTCTTAAAAGCTTCCAGTGTTGGAGCATTCACCACCTCTGGAGGCAGGTTGTTCCACTGGTTAATTGTTCTAACTGTCAGGAAGTTTCTCCTTAGTTCTAGGTTGCTTCTCTCCTTGACTAGTTTCCATCCGTTGCTTCTTGTCCTGCTTTCAGGTGCTTTGGAGAATAGCTTGACTCCCTCTTCTTTGTGGCAGCCCCTGAGATATTGGAACACTGCTATCATGTCACCCCTCACTCTTCTCTTTGTTAAACTACACATACCCAATTCCAGCAACCGTTCCCTATATGTTTTGGCCTCCAGCCCCCTAATCATCTTTGTTGCTCTTCTCTGTACCCTTTCTAGAGTCTCGACATCTTTTTTACATCGTGGTGACCAAAACTGGATGCAGTATTCCAGATGTGGCCTTACCAAAGCATTGTAAAGTGGTATTAGTACTTCACTTGATCTTGATTCTATCCCTCTGTTAATGCAGCCTAGCACTGTGTTGGCTTTTTTGGCAGCTGCAGCACACTGCTGGCTCATATTGAAGTGATTGTCTACTAAGACTCCGAGATCCCTCTCACAGTTACTACTATTGAGCAAGGTATCACCTATACTATACATGTGCATTTGATTTTTCCTCCCTAAATGTAGAACCTTACTTTTTTCACCATTGAATTTCATTTTGCTAGATAGTGCCCAGTGTTCGAGTCTGTCCAGATCCTTCTGTATCTTAAGCCTATCTTCTGGAGTATTGGCTATTCCTGCCAGCTTGGTGTCATCTGCAAATTTGATGAGTTCCCCATCTATCCCCTCATCCAAATCGTTGATGAAGATATTGAAGATATTGATTTGATAGTGTGTTCAGGGACAATATAACTTAGCCCACTAATTGCCATTGCCTTTTGGACTACCAAAAGGGACGCAGTGGCTCAGTGGGTTAGGACACTGAGTTTGTCGATCAGAAGGTCGGCAGTTTGGTGGGTCGAATCCCGAGTGCCGCGTAACAGAGTGAGCGCCTGTTACTCGTCCCAGCTTCTGCCAACCTAGCAGTTCGAAAGCACATAAAAATGCAAGTAGAAAAATAGGGAACACTACGGTGGGAAGGTAACAGCTTTCCGTGTGCCTTTGGCATCTAGTCATGCCTGCCACATGACCACGGAAATGTCCTCGGACAAGCGCTGGCTCTTCGGCTTTGAAACGGAGATGAGCACCGGCCCCTAGAGTTGGAAACGACTAGCATGCATGTGTGGGGGAAACTTTACCTTTTACCTTTGGACTACCATAACTATAAGACTGAAATGGCCAGAGAGTCCTGGAAATAGAAACCAAAATAGCCAGCATCTTAAGGTACTGGGTTTCCTACCACTTCTAAACAATGTTTCCCCATGATCCAGTTTATTCTCTGGTATTCATTAACCAAATCCCCAGGATGAATCCTCAGGCTTCTGTCAGGAGATCTTGTTAGAGAAAAAAGTCCTCTTGTCTCTCCAGTATTTCTGCTCCTCTAGGAATCAAGTGATTTTATAGGCTCCTTCACAGTCTTTGTTGTTGGCTGATCCAGAATGTCTGCATATAAGAAATATATTTTTTTTCTAGATAAAGGGGTGCATGAAGATTCAGTTACTGTATGGCAAGCCAGTTTCCAAGACCTTCAATTGTTAGTGCATATTAGTGCATTTCATGTTTTTCATGAGAAGCAATATTCTATCTTTCTCACAATATCAGAAAACAATCCTAAAGTAAGGTCAATATGTTCCTTAGCATCATGTTTGGGGATTGGTTCTTCCTGTTGTACATCTCTATGAAATGTTTTATTGATCCAATTTATTACTAATAGTGTAAGATAGTGTATTAGTCATTTAGATTTCAAGCGGAGTTAAACTAATTCATTCTTAAAAATCACTTAATTAATGACTTAGTTTTTCATTTAATGATCTTCTTTGTTCTCAGGTTTCAGTCATGAAGAAAGAGAATAGGACTTGCTTAACTGAGGTTGTCCTACTTGGCTTTTCAGATTTCCAGACTATGCGAGAACTCCTGTTTTGCCTGGTTCTAATGTTCTACCTCATGGCTTTGATGGGAAACAGCTTCATTTTGATCCTCACCATTTTCAATCGTCCCCTTCATACCCCAATGTACTTCTTCCTTTGGAACTTGTCCTTTTTGGAAATTGGCTACACCTCCACCATCAGCCCAAAGATGCTACTAAATTTGTTATCAGAGAACCAGAATATATCCTTTTGGGGCTGTGAATGTCAAATGAGTTTCTTCATTCTCTTTGGTATTACTGAGTGTTGTCTTCTTTGTGTTATGGCATATGACCGCTATGTGGCCATTTGTAAACCCTTGCTATACTCATATATCATAAACCTCAGGAAATGTGCTAAGCTTGCTGCTGCATCATGGGCCATTGGTGTTTCTGTCTGTCTGGGGCATTCAATTTCAATCTTCACCCTTCCCTTTTGTGGGTCAAATAGAATCAGCCATTTCTTCTGTGACATTATGCCTGTTCTGAGACTGGCTTCCACCAATACTTACAGAAACGAGGTGGCCATTGTCACAATAACAGTTCTAATTATTCTGGTACCTCTTTTGCTCATCCTTCTTTCCTACATCCTCATAATTTCCACTATTCTCACAATGCCACTGGCCAAAAACAGACGCAAAGCATTTTCCACTTGTTCCTCACATCTCACCATGGTCTGCATTTTCTACGGAACCTGCATTGTTACCTACATTCGTCCCAACTCAGCATATTCCATGGACAGTAGCAGATTCCTTGCCCTATTCTACACAGTGGTGACCCCAAGCCTAAACCCCATAATTTACAGCTTGAGGAATAAAGAGATAAAAGCTGCTTTCATGAAATCTATAGCAAGGAAACAGATGTTCTCAATAGGATAATTGAAGTAGATCCATAGGTTTGATGTCTTCAACACAATGTAGTTGTCATGCACAAGTTTATGCGGGCGAATGGACTCCAGGGGATACCAGTGGTATATTTCACCCAGAAGTGTGACAGATTTATTTAAAACAAGGAGAGAACCCTGAAAGGTAACCTAAGTCCATTATTCTGGTACAAAGGAAGGAGATAAAAGATGCTTTCAAGAAATCAGTAGCAATCATAGTGTGACTATGAAGCAGTGGGGAAGACTCCTAAAATAGTTGGAGGTTTTTGAAAAAAAAAAGAAGGCAATATTCCATGAAAGCAATTTCTGTATAGGGAGTTACAATCTTTTGCTTTTCCAGACCTCTGCTTACCTTGTGTTATCTTCTCCTTCTCCAATTCGTTGGTCTTCTTAAAGTTTTATAACAGAATAACAGAGTTGGAAAGGACATTGGAGGTCTTCTAGTCTAACCCCCAACTCAAGCTGGAGACCCCATATCATTTCAGACAAATGGCTGTCAAATCTCTTCATAAAAACCTGCAGTGATGGAGCATCTAATGCCTGAGTTGATAATTAGTTACTCTGGAAAAGAGTAAAAGTATCTCTTTTGTAGAAAGGATTGTTGTGTAATTTGAAACCATATAGCTGTGCCAATGCTTTATTTTCTTTGAGAAGATGTATTTGGCTTTAGGAGCTTCTAACTTGAACTGTAGAAAGATTTACAGCTTTCACACAAAGGGAGGTAAAAGAGTATCGACAGTACATATACAACTGAGCACTGATTTCAGAGACGGTGCCACCTAGGAACTGTAGTCTATTTTTGTTTTTGTTTTGTTAAATATTCCCTGATATATTAGTCTTATTATAATTGCAACTAACTAAATAAACTAATTCTGTTCTTATTAAAAAGTTCTGTAATCCATTTGGGCATTGATATGATATCAGTGTTTCGTTATCCTTATTGAAATATTTCTTATTCTCATTCTTCACAGACAAACCTATTGAATCTCTGATTTAATATCTACAGAAGGTGTAGTTATAACTTGGGTGGCCTAATAACTATGCAAGGATATTCCCCAAATGTCATTCCAGAACCGACCTCAGCCATAGTGGTATTGACTGACAAATTATATGAGAACTGTAAACGTTTAACATAAAAATAGTCCCTTATATATTGAGGTATGTTCATTTCAGAGAAGTAATCTTTATGGTGCTCTGAATAAATGCTGTTTCTGTTTTCATTAAAGATTTACTAATGATAATGGGAAGGAGAATTGCTAGATTTTTGTATAGAATAGAATAGAATAGAATAGAATAGAATAGAATAGAATAGAATA
>JAKJMR010016801.1:57760-73326 GCA_024449315.1 Daboia siamensis
TAGAATAGAATAGAATAGAATAGAATAGAATAGAATAGAATAGAATAAAGCTGGAAGGGACCTTGGAGATCTTCTAGTCCAGCTCCCTGCTCAATCAGGAGAACCTATACCATTTCAGACAAGTGATTGTCTAGTCTCTTCTTAAAAATCTCCAGTGATGGAGTGCCCACAATTTTTGAAGCCAAACTATTCCACTGGTTAATTGTCCTCACTGTTAGGAAGTTTCTCCTTAATTCCAGGTTGATTCTCTCCACGATTAGTTTTCATCCACTGTTTCTTGTCTTGCCTTCTGGTGCTTTGGAGAATAATTTGACCCCCTCATTTTTGTGGCAGCCCCTCAAATACTAGAAAACTGCTATCATCTCACTTGTATTTCTTCTTTTCTTTAGACTAGCCAAACCCAAGTCCTGCAGCCATTCTTTGTATGTTTTAGTCTCTAGGCCTTTAAATCATCTTAGTTCCTCTTCTCTGATTTTTTTTCCCAAAGTCTCAAAGTTATTAAAAACAAAGTTTTTTTTAACCATTTAGTTCTCTGGAGAGAACAGCGGATAATTCGTGAAATTTTGCTTTGATGGAAATAGATGGAAAAGAGTATTCTTCCTCTGGTCATTGAAAAGAAGCAGAGAATGGGATGACAGAAGACTTTTTCCTAAATCAGCTTCTCTAAAGATTTCATCCTCTTCAAGAGACCTGGGTCTTTCTGGGGCATATAAGCCTAGATCCATATAGATCTTCATTATAATGTTAGGAATCTGAAATAGGCCAGGTCAACAGTGTGCCTTCCTCTGGAAGACCTTGTCTCATTCAGTCAGGATGGTCCCCTTCCTTTAGAAATGCCTTTAGATGCTTCTTTTCTCTGTCTTCCAGGGCAGAGAGCAGTTCTGCCGGTTCGCACCAGTTCAACAGAACCGGTAGCTAATTTTTTGTTGCCCAGGCCCAGAACAGACTTCTGGAAGTGATATCCACACAGAAAACCCGGTTATTCACATATTTGAATGTGGCAGAGAATATCAGGTAGCTGAAGATTACTGTGTGTTGGGATTTCATTTTGAGCTCAGTGTTTAGAGCCCTTGTGGCACAGTGGTTAGAATACAGTATTGCAGGCTAACTCTCTCCACAGAGCCAGGAGTTTGATCCTGACAGGCTCAAGGTTGACTCAGCCTTCCATCATCTGAAAACACATTCATTGACATGTTTAGTTTTTCAAGCTGATTCGTAGGACTCTTTTAATGGATGATTCCCAGACACATAAACACACAGAAAGCCAGCTGCAATCTCCATTATTAGCAAAGAGACTTGTCTACTTGCTGGATCATACAAAGAATGTCAGAAAAATTTCTTCATGTGGAAATATCTTGGATTTAAGTGGGAAATAGTTCAGTTGCTGGGATTCTCATAACCTCATCTCATTCATCTCAATAAACTTTGCTAAAAACAATCTGTGTGTCTCATGGTTGGAAATGTGGAAAAAGAAAATATTGGATATTGTTCTTTTATGCATGAAACTTTGCCCAACAGAAGAGCAAGTGCTAGTAATCTCTGCTGCCCACCAACATGCAATCTCCAGCCTGGACAGCACCAACAAGAAGTGAACTCTGATTTGTGATCCTCAGACGACTGAAAAACTTCATACCACCTTTCCAGCACAATGAATGCCCAGAGGTGCATGAAGGAAACGATCTGCATCAGGAAATGCCTCATGTCTGCTGTATGGACTATAGTTGTGTTGTTGTTTATTGGCACTTGTATTCTTTTATCATGAGTCTTAAACCTACTGAAGTTGTATGTGTTTCCCAATAAAATACTTTCTTTACATGCCCCTCTGAAACTATTGTAGACCCTTTACCTCAGAATCCCTCTAATCCTAGATCTCCTTTCCTGCATGATAATTGGAGACATATAAGGATTGGCAAAATTAATAATTTAATTTAATTTAATTTAATAATTTAATTATGAGGAACAAACTCTGCTGTTTGAGAGTGAAATCATGTGAACATCAAACAAAATGGAGGAAATATGAATGGAATAAGCTGCCATTATTACAGCTAAGGAGGAGGAGACATATTAAAAGTGCTCTTAGCCCACAAAGTTTTCACATGATTATTGATCATCATGACAGATAGTATGCTCAGGGACAATATATTTATTTATTTATTTATTTATTTATTTATTTATTGGATTTTTATACCGCCCTTCTCCCGAAGGACTCAGGGCGGTGTACAGGGCAATAAATACAAAAAACAGGATACAAAAGTTAAAAACGATTAAATAGATGCCCATTATTAAAACAATAATTAAAATATATTAAACCCCCCCTAACCCATCAGACCAGGTCAGACTGCTCAAATAAATATGTTTTTAGATATATTATCCCATTGTTTGGCATTGTCTTTTGGAATACCATAACTATAAGACAGAGTCAACAGGAGAAATGGCCATAGAGTTCTGGAAATGGAAACTAAAATAGCCAGCATCTGAGGGCAGTGGATTTCCTACTTCTTTTAAACAATGTTTCCCCATTATCCCTAGGATGAATCTCAGGCTTCTGCCAGGATATCTTGTTAGAGAAAAAAAGTCCTCTTGTCTCTCTAGAATTTCTGATCCTCTAGGATTCAAGTGATTTTATAGACTCCTTCACAATATCTGATGTTGGCTGATCCAAAATATCTACATGTAAGAAATATCTTTTTAAGAGAAAGGGATATATGAAGGCTCACTTACGATAAGCTGATGTTCAAGATCTTAAATTTTTAGTGCACTTCAATTTTTTCACAAGAAGAAGGAAAGCCTTTCTTTCTAAAAAATATCAGAAAACAATTCTAAAGTAAGGTCAATGTATTCTTTTGGTTCCTGTTTGGTGGTTTGTTTCTTCCTGCTGTACAACTTCATGCAAGGTTTTATTGATCCAACATACTAATAGAATTGTACTGTTGTGTAGTCATATAGATTTCAAAGATAGCAGGGCTAGTTCATTGTTAAAAATTGTTATTTAATTCTTCATTTTCTTGTTCTCCTAAGATTTTGAACATGAAGCAAGAAAACTGGACCTGTTTGACTGAAATTGTCCTGCTAGGCTTCTCAGATTTTCAGTCTATGCAACAGCTTCTCTTTTGCCTGGTTCTAATATTCTACCTAATATTTGTTGGGTCGAATCCCGAGTGCCGCGTAGCAGAGTGAGCGCCTGTTACTCGTCCCAGCTTCTGCCCACCTAGCAGTTCGAAAGCACATAAAAAATGCAAGTAGAAAAATAGGGACCACTACGGTGGGAAGGTAACAGCGTTCCGTGCGCCTTTGGCGTCTAGTCATGCCGGCCACATGACCACGGAGACGTCCTCAGACAAGCGCTGGCTCTTCGGCTTTGAAACGGAGATGAGCACCGGCCCCTAGAGTCGGAAACGACTAGCACGCATGTGCGGGGGAACCTTTACCTTTACCTTTACCTCCTTTTTTGTACACTATTTCTTTCTTTCTTTCTTTTTCTTTTTTGGTTAGGGTTGAATGTATGTTTCTGTTTGTTAATTTTACCTTTCTGTATTTTATTCTCTACAATAAAACAACTTATATAAAAAAAGCTATGCCTGCGAAAATTCTCCTGCAATCCTTCATTTTATAGATAGTTTCTCATACCCGTGACCTCACGTTTCCTCAAAAAATAATTCAGTATGAAGAGCATAACTCTTAGTCTTCTGTTACACACACACACACACACACACACACACACACACGTATATACATATAGTATATATGTGTGTGTGTGTGTGTGTGTGTGTGTATACATACACATACATACAGAAATTTCATTATATACATTATATACATTACAAAACTACAACATTACATTACTTTTTGACATAATCGAAAGGGTGCCATAGAAAGTCCCAGCAAATGTGAAGATGCCAAAGGAGCACTGCTAGTGAATTTCATGGAGCATGGTTTGACCGTCAGTTCAGAAGTCTACAGTGAAATGTTATGAAAATTCAGACAAGCCATCCATAACAAGTGTTGGGGCATGCTGACTTCTGGTGTCGGTTCACAATAATGCTTGCCCGCACACCGATAGATGGAACCAAGAACTTTTGAAGCAGTTCCGTTGGCATGTTTTTTTTTTATCACACCCCCCCTCCCCAGTAGGCCAAATTTGGTGCTGAATGACTGCTGCTAAGGAATTTCAAAACTTGTAAGATATTATGACAAGTACCTCAATTTGAATAGCGATTATGTTGAAAAGTAAATGTGATGTTGTAGTTTTCTAATTTGTATGATAAAAGTTCTGTACTGATATATATATATATGTATATTTATATGCATATATGTGTGTGTGTGGATGTATGTATATGTGTGTGTATATACACATAATACACCACATTTTGGTAATTAACACATAGCTAAAGCAATCACTTCCTATATATTAAATAATTTTTCTTTTCTGTCAGATAAAAATATTACAATTTAGGGTCAACTTTTGGGTGGGCTTTGTAGTCTTCAACCAAAATTTGAGAGAACGAATGAATGAATCTTCTTTCAACTGATTGAGATCTTCCCAATGAGAATTAACTATTAAAAGGGTACATCTGTATGTAGCTGGTAGAAGCCATGATGATGACAGCCAATCCAGGGTGTCATCACACCAATAATAATATAATGCAAATGTCACATCCCTCCAGTGGTGGGATTCAAATATATGAACAACCCGGTTCTCTGTGTGGATACACCTTCCTTAAGTCCGTTCTGGGCCTGGGCAACAAAAAATTAGCTACCGGTTCTGCTGAATTGGTGAGAACTGGCTGAATCCCACCACTGCATCCCTCCCTTGCCCTCCCCATAATGCCATTCTGCAATGGATTTTGATTCAGCTTTCTGCTGAAAATCGGTGGAAAATTGCAATGATTTCTTAGTGCCTAGAAAAATAGGGACCACTACGGTGGGAAGGTAACAGCGTTCCGTGCGCCTTTGGCGTCTAGTCATGCCGGCCACATGACCACGGAGACGTCCTTGGACAAGCGCTGGCTCTTCGGCTTTGAAACGGAGATGAGCACCGGCCTCTAGAGTCGGAAATGACTAGCACGCATGTGCGGGGGAACCTTTACCTTTACCTTTAATATTTTACCTCATGGCTTTGATAGGCAACAGCATGATTTTGATCCTCACCATTTTCAATCGTTCCCTTCACACCCCAATGTACTTCTTCCTCTGGAACTTGTCCTTTGTGGAAATTGGCTATACCTCCTCCATCAGCGCAAAGACGCTAGTGAACTTATTATCAGAGAACCGGAAAATATCCTTTGGGGGCTATGAATGTCAAATGTGTTTCTTCATTCTCTTTGGTGTTACTGAGTGTTGTCTTCTTTGTGTTATGGCATATGACGGCTATTTTGCCATTTGCAAACCCTTGCAATACCCATATATCATGAAACTCAGGGAATGCACTAAGCTTGCTGCTGTATCATGGGCCATTGGGGTCTGGGGCAATGTATTTGGGTCTGGGGCAATGTATTTCAATATTCACCCTTCTCTTCTGTAGGTCAAATAGAATCAGCCATTTCTTTTGTGATCTTATGCCTGTTCTGAGACTGGCTTCCACCAATACTTACAGAAATGAGGTGGCCATTGTCACAATAACAGTTCTAATTATTCTGGTACCTCTTTTGCTCATCCTTTTTTCTACATCCTCATAATTTCCAGTATTCTCACAATGCCACTGGCCAAAAACAGACACAAAGTATTTTCCACTTGTTCCTCAAATCTCACCATGGTCTGCATTTTCTATGGAACCTGTATTTTTACCTACATTCATCCCAACTCAAAATATTCCACGTATAGTAGCAGATTCCTTGCCCTGCTCTACACAGTGGTGACCCCAAGTTTAAATCCCATCATTTACAGCTTGAGGAATAAAGAAATAAAAGCTGCTTTCATGAAATCTGTAGCAAGGAAACAGATGTTCTTTATGGGATAATACTAGTATAACCATAGACTTGATGCCTTTAACACATTGTGGTGGTTGTGCAGAAAGGAGTCCAGGGAATACCAGTGGCAGATTGCACTCTTTACAGCAGAATCACCCATATAGATTTATTTAAAACAAGGAGAGCCTTGAAAGGTAACCTAAGTTTATCACTGTGGTAGAATTCAAATAAATGTTGATTGCCCATTTATTTAAAAGGAAAACTGTTGGGGGCAATATTCTCATCCTTCTCTTCGTTAAACTACACATACCCAATTCCAGCAACCGTTCCCTATATGTTTTAGCCTCCAGTCCCCCAATCAACGCTGAGTTCCATCCATGGAATTCTTCCCAAGGTCTCTTTAAGTTTATTGAAATTAGCTCTTTTAAAGTTCAAGACTCTAGTTTGGCTGTATTCTATTGCTTGTGCTTCCATAATGTTGAATTCCAGTATTGCATGATCACTTCCCCCCAAGGTTCTGTAGCCATAGTACCATATCAGTAAACGGGTTGACAATGTATATGAGAACAGTAAAACTTTTAACATAAAAATAATCCTTTATTAAAATCTAATATTGAGGCATGTTCATTCCAGAGAAGTAGTCCTTATGGTGCTCTGAGTACAAGCTGTTTCTATTTCCATTCCATTAATATTGACTAATGGTAATGGGAAGCAATATTGCCAGATTTTTGTTTTTGTTTTAAGAATTTCTGGGTCATTTGGTTCTCTGGAGGGAGAACAGATAATTCCTGAAATTTTGCCATGGTGGAAAGAAATGGAAAAAAATATTCAGCCCCTGGTCATTGAAAAGAAACAATGGTCCCAACTTGAGGAGAATGGGATGATAGTAGCCTTTTTCCTAAATCAGCTTCCCTGAAGATTTTCATCCTCCTGATATGATAGAAGAAACCATATTCAAGAGGTCCCAAAGGTGCTTTTTCAAGAGGCAATCGGACTTCCTTTGTTTTTCCTTGAAGATGTTTCACTTCTCATCCAAGAAACTTCTTCAGTTCTTCAGTCAGAATTTGAAGAAACTTCTTGAATGAGAGATGAAATGTCTTTGAGGAAAAACAAAGGAAGCCCAATTGCCTCTTGAAAAAGCATTTTTGGGACAACCATGATTTGGATGATTAAGAATCTCTATAGATATCTTTAAAAGGATTGGGCCTTTCTGGGCATATGAGCCTAGATCCATACAGATCTCCTTCATTGTGATTTTAGGAGTCTGAAACAGTAGTGTCTTTCCCTCTCAACTAGTTAGTATGGTCTCAACTAGTTAGTATGGTCCCCTCCTTTTAATGTTCAGAAGTGCCACTAGTTGCTTCTTTTCCCTGTCTTCCAAGGCAGAGAGTATCAGGTAAGTGAAAAATACTGGGCATTGGGGTCTCATTTTGAACTTAGTGGAAGGTTTGGATGTTTGTTGATGAAATTTAGCTGTTACTCTTTCCATATAGCCCAGGTCAGAAATAGAATCTACCAGGTTGGCTGGAACTCTACCATATTGATCCAGACTACAATAACAGAATCTTGAAACTTAACTCAGCCTCTTATACCTGAGTGTATGAAGGTGAAGCCAATCAGAGCTTCATTCTTAGGATTTCCATGATCCCTGGGATTAAAGCATCTTTTTGTTTCTGTAACCATGTCTGCATCCTTTCTCTGAGGTCATGTCTCTGTCTCTCTATAATAAAATATAGATTTTTTTGAAATATATTTTATGATGTCATCTGCTGAGAATCTTGGCTAGGTGGAGCAATCAGTAAATTTCAAATAAAAACATTAATAAATGCTACTCCCATTTGGATCTCCTGTGGACCATCCAATTCCTACTAATATGTGATGCTATCACAGGAACACAACCATGCACTGTTAAAATTATAAAATCCAGGATGGATTTGCTTGTAATTTCGATTTCATCATCAGCCCAGTCATACAAAATTCTAGGTGTAACACTAGTTAATCCAACAAAAGTGAATGTTTAACTATGAACAAGCTATATTATTTGAATTTCAAATTGTGTGAGCATCAGGTGGAATTGGAGAAATGGGAAAGGAACTGAAATAAAATGGAATTTCTTCTGCTCAGGAAAAAGGAGAGATATTAAAATAATCTCAAAGTCACGGAAATTGTAAATGAAAATGTCCAGTATCTATGGTCACTGGGTTTCCTAATTCTGCTGTAGGGAATGTATTTCCCTGGGTGGAGGGTGTCTTCTGGTATTAATTTACCAGATTCCCATAATGAATTCTTGGGCTTCTTTCATGAGACCTTGTTAGAAAAAAAGTCCTCCAGTCTTTCTGGAATTTTGGAACCTCTAGCAGTCTAGAGGCTTCTTCACTCCTGTTAATGTCAGCTCCTATAAACAGCCTACATTATAAATTTTTTCCTGAAGAAGGAATGCATTAAGACTCATTTTCAAGTTCTTGAATTACCAATGAATGTTACACCACGTGCAATGTTCCTTCAGAAGAAATATCCCATCTCTATAAAAATAACCAGAAGACTATTCATAAAGCAAGATTGATACTTCATAAATAAACAAGGTCAGGCTGGGTGGAATGGTTCCTCTTGGTATGCAATTTTATGAAATAAGTTTTATTTTTGAATGATAGTCTGAGAAATGTTAGGATAATTTTATCATCAGCAATATAGTTATAAAAAGTTCTTAATTCAAATCAGTAAAAAATTGAGCTCATTCTTACAATGGCCAGAATCTCTGAACTAAGAAAGAATTAAATAAGCAAAGTTGTGTCATACTGAAATCAGATCTGTGCCTTAAACTCAAGAAGGTCATATTTAAATTCTGAGCACTGAAAATTCTGACAAATCAGTTCTAAAAAAAAAGAGAGCATTATTGTGTGATTTATTAAAATGGTACAATTGCAAAAAATATGTAGGACACTAAATTAAATTAGTCTTCAGTTTTCAAGAACTTGATCTAATTAACTAATTTTGATAAATGTGAGGGATGCAGAAAATAAATATGTAGTGTGAAAAGGCTATTAATTTTTATCAATCAGTTAGGTGCCATCAAGTCAGTGTTGATGCTACGTTGTCTGGGTGATGATCTTTCCCTTACTTGATCCTTTCACAAAGATGCACCTATTGCTACTTTAACTTAGTCCATTTAACTTGCTGATTGTCTTGCTCTCTTCTTTTTTCTCCCATCTTTTTTACCAATAGAGCTTTTTCCAGAAACCTCGATCTTTGCACAATATGTCCAAAGTAAAATAACTTGAGTCTGATGATTTGTGCTTATGGTGAAAACTCTGAATGGACTTGTTTAATATCCACTTATTTTTTTTTTTTTTGGTGTCCAGGATATCATCAGGTGTGTTCTTTAAAACCAGTGTTCAGAGACTTCAATTGCTCTAATTCTTATTCCTCAAAGTTGAAAATATTAATAAACAAATGTAATTTTTACTTCACATTCATTTTGTGTTCTCAGGCTTCAATCTGAATGATACCGTGAAGAAAGACAACCACACCTGTTTGACTGATATTGTCCTGTTGGGATTTTCAGATTTTCAGACAATACAAGAACTTTTATTTTGCCTGGTTCTGACATTTTAAATCATAGCCTTGATGGGCAACAGCCTGGTTTTGATCCTTACTATTACCAGTTCTACGCTTCACACCCCAATGTATTTCTTCCTCTGGAACTTGTCCTTTGTGGAAATTGGCTACACCTCCTCCATCAGCCCAAAGATGTTAGTAAATATATTATCAGACAACCAAAACATATCATTTTGGGGCTGTGGAATTCAATTGTGCTTCTTTCTTTTCTTTGGTATCACTGAGTGTTGTCTTCTTTGTGTCATGGCATATGACCGCTACGTTGCCATTTGCAAACCCTTGCAATACCCATATATCATGAACCTCAGGGAATGCACTAAGCTTGCTGCTGCTTCATGGACCATTGGAGTTTCTGTGGGTCTGGGGCAATCTATTTCAATATTCACTCTTCCCTTCTGTGGGTCAAATAGAATCAGCCATTTCTTTTGTGATCTTATGCCTGTTCTGAGACTGGCTTCCACTAATACTTACAGAAATGAGGTGGCCATTGTCACACTAACAGTTCTAATTATTCTGGTACCTCTTTTGCTCATCCTTTTTTCCTATATTCTCATCATTTCCACAATTTTCACAATGCCACTGTCCAAGAACAGGCGCAAAGCATTTTCCACTTGTTCCTCGCATCTCACTGTGGTCTGCATTTTCTTTGGGACTGGCATTTTTACCTACATTCATCCCAACTCATAATATTCCATGGACAGTAACATTCTCATTCTTCACTGAAAATCCTATTGAATCCCTGATTTAACATCTGCAGACGGAGTAGTTATAACTTGAATGACATAACAACTATGCAAGGAAGTAGCTACTTAGATCTCCCCTTCTGCCACTGGATGCAGAAATCCAGAATTTCCTCTGGATATTCTCCAAATATTATTTCAGTTTCAACAAGAGGGTTAACAAAGTATATAAAAAAGGCAAAAACAACATAAAAACAGTCCCTTATCAACATGTGGGCTGGGAATCTGGGCTAGATGGAGCAATTGGTAAATTTCAGTATCAGTAAAATCATTAATAAATGATACTCTCATCTAGATTCTGTATGAACTATCCAATTTCTACTAAGTTGATAAAACTACTATTATAGGAATAGTAATATGCACTTTTAAAACTATCAAAGCCAGGAATGTTTTGTTTATCATTTCAATTTTTACATCTGCCCAATCATATGAGATACTAGGTGAATCACCAGAGTTGACCCAACAATGTAAATAAATTATACTTTTTGAGATCCACATCATATGAGCATCAGGTGTATGGCAGAAATGGGAAAAGAATTGAAATAAAATTGAACTTTCTGGAGCTGAAGGAAGAGGAAAGGTATTAAAATCAACCCAAAGATTTTCCATGCAGTTGTTGATTCCATGGCAAGAGTTTAGGCACAATATTTATAATGCCATTGTAGTCATCTTTTAAACTAAATTCCCTATAAAGGTAAAGGTAAAAGTTCCCCCGCACATGCGTGCTAGTTGTTTCCGACTTGAGGGGCCGGTGCTCATCTCCGTTTCAAAGCCAAAGAGCCAACGCTTGTCCGAGGACATCTCTGTGGTCATGTGGCCGGCATGACTAGACGCCAAAGGCACACGGAGCGCTGTTACCTTCCTGCCGTAGTGGTCCCTATTTTTCTACTTGCATTTTTACGTGCTTTCGAACTGCTAGGTTGGCAGAAGCTGGGACGAGTAACAGGCGCTCACTCTGTTACGTGGCACTCAGGATTCGACCCGCCAAACTGCCAACCTTCTGATCGACAAGCTCAGCGTCCTAACTCACTGAGCCACTGTGTCCCTTTTAAATTCCCTATATGAGTGAGTTAGCTTGGCAAATGGTTAGGGAATCATGGAAATTATAAATGAAAATATCCAGTATCTGGAGCCACTGGGTTTCCCAACTCAGCTGTAGGGAATGCTTTTCCTTAGGTTCAGGTTGTTTTTTGGTATTAATTTACCTGATTCCCAGAATGAATCCTTGGACCTTTCCTGAGACTTTATTAGAGAAAAAGTCATCTAGTCTCTCTGGAATTTTGGAACCTCTAGGAGTCCAGGGACTTCTCCAGACTTGTTAATTCAGCTCCTCTAAACAGCCTCCAGTATATCATTTTTTTTCCTGAGGAAGGAATGTATAAAGACTCATCTAAGGCAGGAGAATTTTCAAGACCTTGAATTACCAATGAATATTACAGCAAGAAGAAATATTCCAGCTCTATAAAAAAACCACCCGAAAAACATTCACAAAGTAAGACTTATATCTCATAATTTAACCAAGGTCAGAATTTAGTGGGATGGTTCCTGCAGATATGCAACTTCATGAAAGGGAGTTTTATTTTTGAATGATAGTCTGAGGAATACTCAGAGAATTTTATTGTCAGCAATATAGTTATAACAAGCTTTTAATTCAAGGAAATACAATAAAAATTGAGTTCATTCTTATAATGGCCAGAATCTCTGAATTAAATAAACAGAGATGTGTCATCTTGAAATCAAGTCTGTGCCCTAAACTCAAGAGGCCCGTATTTAAATTCTGAGCACTGAAAATTCTGACAAATCAGTTTTAAAAAATGTGAGAATGATTGCGTATTTCATGAAAGTGGTATAATTACAAAAAATATGTAGGACACTAAATTAAAATTTTCCAATTTTCAAGAACTTGATCCAATTTACCACTTTTGAGTAAATGTGATGGATGTAGGATATAAGTATGTAGTATGAAAAGGCTATTAATTGTTAATAACTGCTAAAATCGATTCATCAAATAGGTGCCATCAAGTCAGTGTTGACTGTAAATTGTCTGCATGATGATCTGTCTTTAATCTGGTCCTTCAGGTTTTCTAAGGATGCATCTATTGCCACTGCAACTTAGTCCGTATAACTTGCTGGTTGTTTTCCTCTTCTCTTTCCTTCCAGCAATAAAGTTTTTCCAGAAACCTAGCTTTTTTCACAATATGCCCAAAGTAAAGAAACAATGAGAACATTGGCGAAAAAGTTCGGACATTCTATAGACTTGTAAGACTGGCAGAAACTAAGGGATAGAAATATCAGATTGACTAAAGCAGTCTCATATAAGGAAAACTTGTATAAAATGTTTTATAGATGGCATATGACACCAGTAAGATTAGCGAAAATGTTTAAAAACACTTCGAATAATTGTTGGAAATGTAAACAAAGACCAGGTACTTACTATCATATCTGGTGGACAGACCCTAAAGCAAAAAAGGTTTTGGGTTAAGATATATATATATATATATATATGGTTGGAAAAGATGACTAAAAGACAGATAGAATTTAAGCAAGAATTGTTTTTGTTAGGAATATTAGGAACTAATTATAAGAAGGAGAATGAATATTTAATATTGCATGTATTGACAGCAGTGAGAATAGCATTTGCCCAATACTGGAAAAATGAAAACTTACCAACTGAAGAGGTTTTAATTAAGAAAATCTTAGAATGTACGGAAATGGATAGACTGACATTAGAGATTAAAGAGAAAGAAGATTCAGTTTATTATAGAACATGGGATAATTTTTACCAATGGTTAGGAAAACGAGCTAGTGAGAAATGAATGTGATATGTTATTTTGAATATATATTAGTAAGAAGGACTATTGATAACTGATACTGTTTTTGATTATTGTTTATTACATTCTCTACAGTTATTTATTACTATACTAACTATTGTTAATTGAACATATGTACCCAGACAATAGCCTGTTTGCTAAAGAATGAAAGTTTTATTGGGGAACAACCCCAGTGTTGATCCCAACCCTGTCCTAATCCCAATCCCAACCCCAATCCTGATCCCAACCCCACCCTAAACCCTAATCCCTAACCCGATCCTAACCCTAAAAAATTCAACAAAATCCTTCAAAGTAAAATAATTTGAATCTGATGATTTGTGTCTTAAGTGATAACTCTGGCTTGACTTGTTTATTAGGTCCACTTGATTATTTTCTTGGCAGTTCATGATAGCCTCAGGCATATTCTCCAAAAACCAATGTTCAGAGACTTTAATACTCTCCATTCTTATTTTTCAAAGCTGAAATTGCTAAGAGATGAATGTAGTTTTTAATGTTACATTCTTCTTGTTTTCTTAGATTTCAACCTGGACGATACTATGAAGAAAGACAACCAATCCTGTTTGACTGAGATGATCTTGATAGGTTTCTCAGATTTCCAGACAATACAAGAGCTTTTATTTTGCCTGGTTCTAATATTCTACTTCATAGCCTTGATGGGCAACAGTCTTGTTTTGATCCTCACCATTTTCAGCCCCACACTCCATACCCCAATGTATTTCTTCCTCTGGAACTTGTCCTTTTTGGAAATTGGCTACACCTCTTCCATCAGCCCAAAGATGCTAGTGGACTTATTATCAGAGAACCAGACTATATCCTTTTGGGGCTGTGGATGTCAAATGTACTTCTTTGTTCTTTTTAGTGTCACTGAATGTTGTCTTCTTTGTGTCATGGCCTATGATCGCTACGTTGCCATTTGCAAACCTTTGCAATACCCATATATCATGAACTACAGAGAATGTGTTAAATTTGTTGCTGCATCATGGGCCTTTGGGATTTTGATGGGTTTGGGGCAATCTGTTTCAATATTCACCCTTCCTTTCTGTGGGTTGAATAGAATCAGCCATTTCTTCTGTGATATTATGCCTGTTTTAAGACTGACTTCCACCAATACTTACAAAAATGAAGTGGCTAATGCCATACTAACCATGGTGTTTGCCCTGGTACCCCTTCTGTTTATCCTTTTTTCCTACATTCTCATCATCTCTACTATTCTCATGATTCCAGTGGCCAAGAATAGGCAGAAAGCATTTTCCACTTGTTCCTCACATCTCACTGTTGTTCTCCTTTACTATGGAACAATCACTGCTGCCTACATTCATCCCAACTCAGCAAATTATCAGGACAATAACAGGTTTCTTGCCCTGCTCTACACAGTAGTGACCCCCAGCTTGAATCCCATCATTTATAGCTTGAGGAACAAAGAATTAAAAGCTGCTTTCAAGAAATCAGTAGCAAAGTTATGGGCTTCCTTAGGTAAAAATCCACTTATATCAGTTGGTTTCATCTCTTCATATGGTGGCTGTTCTTGTGCACGTGTTTATGGGTAGAAGCAACTCTAGAAAATAACAGTAGGGAATGTCAACTTTAGAAGAACACAGAGAAGGGGCTAGATTTATTCAAAAAAGGGGAGACCCATGATAGGAAACGAACATTTATTATTTTGATTGGCAAGTTCCTTACAAGGAAGGCTGTCACTGTTGTAGCAAGGTCAAATTCAAATGAGGAGACTGACAATTAGCATCCAGTTCCAGAGTTGCTGCCTGAGCAACTGCAGACAGAGATGGGGCCATTCAGTAGCCAGCAGGCACAGCTGCTGCTAGTCTCTGAAAATGAGGATTCATCACTTCCCAAAGCAAGGACTCACAGAGGAGAGCGAAAGCATTTTTAAGGCTCCATGCAAGAAAGGAACCTTCCCCTTCCAAAGGAGAAACATTGGGGTTGCTTCCATTTAAGAACAGCAAGGTCCAGCGTCTCTGTTGGCAACAACTGTTTGTTTACCCAGACTCTGTACTGTATGCATTGTCTCAGAACTTGAAACCTCAGGACTTTGACTCTAGACCAGGGCTGGCTTTTGAACCTTCTGCATTTGGATCCTTGGACTTTGTTTGATCAGTCTTGTGCCTCCTGTTTTGGATTAGAACCCACCTAAGTTAAACTTACTTGACTTTTGGTGACTCTGCTGTGAGCATGCATGTTGTTGAACTCATGTTTTCTTTGCCACTTGCTTATTTACTTCACAAAGTTAACATCCCTGGTGTTAAGACTAGGGCACATCCTCGCCAACAACCCAGATAAGCAGGAATTAACACCAGACAAACAATCAAGTAGAAAACAATGCCCTGATCAAGGAACTATTATGGAAAAAAACATATCTCCTCCAACACTAGCAGGGGAAGCTACTGTATATAAATAGGGAATAAACCTCCCATTCACCAGCTTTTATGATGTTACCTAGTTGGGTAATAAAACATCTG
>JAKJMR010016801.1:73336-98079 GCA_024449315.1 Daboia siamensis
ATTCACCAGCTTTTATGATGTTACCTAGTTGGGTAATAAAACATCTGCAAGCAATACCCAAGGCCAGAGAGCACCAAGGACTCCAAGCTATCTACTTTCTCTTCTATTGAAGCTGGTGAACAGTTAGGCCCTTTTCACTTTCTTGTTGCAAAGGATGTAGACCAGGGGTGTCAAACTGCCAGCCCGTGGGCTGGTTGCATCATTGGTAAGCCACGCCCACCCTATTAACGGCAATGGCAAAAAAGCTCTGATACGTTGCGCGATGTCATGTGACATTGTGAGTTTGACATGTCTGATGTAGATCAGATGGTTGAACATGGGAATAATAATTCCACACAACATGCTCATCTGCTTGTTATTTACTGGATGATAGCTGATATAAGGCATCATGCATTCCTAAATGATCTAGGAAATCAAGGTAATTAGAAAAACTGCCACACTAAGTATACCTATTCTTACAAGATAAAACACCCCCCTCCCATGGGATTCTACCAACATACTTCCCTAAGGAGTGAGGGGAAACCCAGGAATTTAGGAAGGCCAATGGTGTCATTGACTATCAAAGTGAGGCTGTTCCATAGGGCACACTCACTGCGCAGAAGATATACCTCCTCGATCCCATAAAGTATCATGGCTACACAGAAGGGACTCATAGTATGCCTGTCCTGCTGGATCTGGTGGGACCAGCACAAACTACTGGAGACATTTGGTCTTATAAGTAACTTATCTCTGTGCCATGCAGGGATTAAAAGGTGATAATCAGCATTTGAACTGCACCTGAAGCCTTCTGAGCCAGACTGGTTCACACAGTAATGGTTTTATGTGGATGTTCCTTAATGGACCAGAAAATTGCACAAAGTGCATATTCTGAACTGATTGCAGCTTCTGAAGGTTTTCTGAAGGGCAGCCACATGTAGAATCCATTACAGTAGACCAGGGGTCTTCAAACCTGGCCGTTTTACGACTTGTGGACTTCAAATCGCAGAATTTCTCAGCCAGGCATGCTGACTGAGGAATTCTGGGAGTTGAAGTCCACAAGTCACAAAAGGGCCAGGTTTGAAGACCCCTGAAGTAGTCCCTTCAAGAAGCGACTAAGGCATGAGTACTAATGAGCAATGGCTCCTAATTCAACAATGGCCGGAAGTGGTACACAAGATGGATTTATACACAAGTTGTCCTGGCCATGGCTGCTACTTGCCATCTCTTCTTTAGGCAGAATCCCTGAACCCTTTAAGTCACAGTCATGTCATCTCTCTGAAAATACTCATCTTGTAGGACTAACTGATTTTAAAAGCAAACAGCAAGGTGTCAACATACAGCAAAAGATCTTGATCAGTAACATTCTTTGAGATAAGATTGAATTAAGTCTCTTCTACAATGCTTTCATATGCAGCATTCTATATCCAAAGAATGCTGAAAAATCTCCATTGTTTTTAATTTGGTCAACAGTCATCATTTATTTGAACATTCCCCTATAGTCTTTTGTCTAAAAGTCATTTCTAAAAAGTTTCTTTGGTTAGGAAATGGGAGTTTAATTTGCAGAGCTTTATTACTGTTTACTTCCATGTTGTTCTTTGAAGGAAGGGTGGAATGGATAATTTCTGAAATTCTGCTGTAGTGGGTAGATGATAAAGAATATTCATCCCTTGATTATTGCAAAGAAGCAGTGGGCCCCACTTGTTATTGTTAAAAACAGATGAAAAGCTGATTAAAAACTCTATAGATTTCTGCTTAATTTAAAGATGGAGGAAGAACAAGTCAAAGAAACAATTATAATATGGGCAAAAAATGTTGGACATACTGTAGAGCTTGAAGAATGGGAAAAATTATGGGACAGAAATATTAGATTAACTAAAGCTGTATCATATAAAGAAAATTTGTATAAAATGTTTTATAGATGGCACATGACACTAGTGAGATTAGCAAAAATGTTTAAAAATACTTCAAATATTTGTTGGAAATGCAATCAAAGACCAGGTACTTATTATCATATCTGGTCCTAAAGCTAAGAGGTTCTGGCTTAAGATACAATTGTGGTTGGAGAAGATGATTAAAAAACAAATAGAATTTAAACCAAAATTGTTTTTGTTAGGAATGATAGGTCCCAACTATGATAAGGAGAGCGGATATATAATATTACTTGTACTAACAGCAGCGAGAATTATGTATGCCCAATATTGGAAAAATGAAAATTTACTGACTGAAGAAGTAGTAATTAAGAAAATATTATATTGTGCAGAAATGGATAGATTAAATTTAGAGATTAAAGAGAAAGAGCATTCAGTTTATTATAAAACTTGGAATAAATTTTATCAATGGCTAGATAAATGCATTAGAGAGAAAGGAATGTGATATGTAATTTTGACTTTATTTTAGTAAGAAAAATACTATGGATTGAAAACTTAACATTGTTTATGATAACTTACTATAATTATTATTGTTATCAATCATTAGTTTTATTATTCTTATTCATATATATCTTTACCCAGACAATATGCTGTTTGCCAAATATTGAATGTTATTGGGGGAAACCCCAACCCTCACCCCAACCTTCCTTGTACCCTAACCCTAATCCCCACCCTTTCACTCCCTTTCCCAACCCTATAAAAACCAATACATTTTTTAAAAAAAAGAATAGCTTTTTAAATTTAGATGACTTCATATTATCAATAAATGCTTTTTTTTTTTGGCCAAGATCCTCTTTCAACTTCTGCTATCTTAAAAAGAGCTGTTCATGCACTTTCAAGGTTACAAAAGCCATGACTGATTGACAGAGGTTCAAGTTCTGTGACAGGGCGATTCTGGGTGACTCACCAGGGGTAAAATCAACACTATGAATAATTGAAGTAGCAAGAACAAACCACACATTTTAAGATTCCCATTGTGAAGAAATATGAATGGAGTTGAAAATATATGGTGTTTCTGTAGGAAACAGGATGAGACATATTAAAAATGATGCTCTGCCCGAAGATTTTCTATGTGGTTTTTGATCCCCGTGGTGAGACATATAAATTATGCCACTGGTAAGTTTTATTTTTTTGGAATACAATTTCTGTATGACCAGCCACATGGCAAATGATCAGGTATGTCAGGACCCACCTCAATCCACATCTTAGGAAATAAGAACTCTTGGATGCAAGTTTGTCCAAAAGGAAAAGTGTACTAGGATGAGATCGATTGTGGCAATACAAGACGGGATCTAATAGAGTTACATTTCAATCCTATATAAAGCATTCCCATTTCAGCCCCCGCCACTCATCCATTTGGTCAGGTTCCCATCATTTACTTAGGTGTCAGGGCCTTTTGTGGGAAAGGGAACTCTCCTTGTGTTTATTGTTATTGCTTCTTCCTTTTCAGTTGTAAATGGAGATGCAGCCCAGATCTCTCTCTCCCCCCATTCCCCCCAGATCGAAAAGCCCCCCTGGTGTTCGAAACACAGCTCACTGCAATCTGGGAAAACCTCCCTTCCCCCCCCCCCCCCCCCCCGGAGAGATGACAGAATCCCCAGAATAAACATAATATTCTACCCATACATTTATGAAATGTGATATAAATGGATTCTGACAAGGTAACTGTAAACCAAAATATCCAGCTAAATATCTATGGAGATTCTCAGTCATCCAGGTCATAGTTATCCTAAAGATGCTTTTTTATGAGGCATCTGGACTTACTTGTTTTTCTTTGAAGATGTTTCGTTTCTCATTCAAGAAGCTTCTTCAGCTCTGGCTGGATGGTGAGGAATGGAGCTTCCATTCCTCACCATCCAGTCAGAACTGAAGAAGCTTATTGGATGAGAAGCAAAACAAAGAAAAACAAGAAAGTCCAGTTGCCTCGTGAAAAGCAACTTTAGGACAAAACATCCAGCATTTCAGGCCACAGGGTTTCGTTATTCTGCTGTAAGATGTTCCCCAAGATCCATGTTTGTCCTCTGGTAATTCATTTACCAAATCCCCAGGAAGTCTCTTTGTACTTCTGTTCTGAAACCTTGTTACAGAAAAAGTCCTCCAGTTTCTCTGGGATTTCAGATCTTCTAGAAATCCACATAAATATCTCTCTTCTGTTCAATCTTGTCTGATTCTTTGAGTTTGCCTGGACAAGTTTGTGCTGTTTTCTTGGCAAGGTTTTTCAGAAGCAGTTTGTCATAAGATTAATACCTCATATTTTATCAAAGATTGTGTTTGGTGGTTTGATTCCTTATATGGAGCATGCTCAAGATAAGAAATGTTGCTTTTAAATGAGTGAAATATTGCGAGAGTTTTATTCTCAACTGTTTGCTCATACTTTTGAACCTGGGAAAGATGATGACTGATACTTCTGCACATTTTGATGCTCAGTCTAGATAGAAAAAAAGCAGTCTTTATCTAACAGGAATGGCTGATCACTGATGATAACATGTACCCAGTGATCACGTGGGTACAAATTGCATTTAATGGAAAATGAAGCTGATTTTGATCTAAATCAGTTTTCTCCAATACTCCATCTACTCAAGGATTCAGCATTTCCAGCTAGAATCTCCATAAACAGTCGAAAATTTGGACTGAAACCAACCAACAAACAAAAGAAAATGTAAAAGGGTGGCACCTTCAATTAAATAACTAAAAGAAGATCAGTTGAAAAATCTTAAGATTGACAATTTTGACAAATTACATCTGAGAAAGGAGCCTAGAATGATCCAATCTAGGTTGGTCCAAGATCCTAGAATTGTTTAGATGACTCATTAGGATGAATTCATCGTAGCCAAAATAGACATGGTGCTAAATTAAAATTGTAGTTTCCCTCTTATATAGGACATCATCCAAGTTATTATTTCTGTGGAAACAAAGTAAAGGAAGGAAGGAAACTAAAGGAAGCAATGTATAGGTCTCTAATGTGAGAAACACATTAAATTGTTAGTGACTGTAAAGAATAATTGTTGAATTCATTATTTAATATTCTTCTTGTTTTTAGCCTTTGATCTGGACGACACCATGAAAAAAGGCAACCAGTCCTGTCTCACCGAGATTATCCTTCTAGGCTTCTCAGATTTCCAGTCTATGCGAGGACCTCTTTTCTGCTTGGTCCTAATATTCTATTTTATGGCCTTGGTAGGCAACAGTTTCATCTTGCTCCTCATCTTTCTCAGTCCTACCCTTCACACGCCAATGTACTTCTTCCTCTGGAACTTGTCCTTTTTGGAAATTGGCTACACTTCCTCCATCAGCCCAAAGATGCTAGTGAACTTATTATCAGAGAACCAGACTATATCCTTTTGGGGCTGTGGCTGTCAAATGTGTTTTTTCCTTCTCTTCGGTGTCACTGAGTGTTGTCTTCTTTGTGTCATGGCATATGACCGCTATGTAGCCATTTGCAAACCCTTGCAGTACCCATATATCATGAACTACAGGGAATGTGCTAAGCTTGCTGCTACCTCATGGGCTATTGGTATATCTTTGGGTTTGGGGCATTCAATTTCAATCTTCACCCTTCCCTTCTGTGGATCAAATAGAATCAGCCATTTCTTTTGTGATCTTATGCCTGTTCTGAGACTGGCTTCCACCAATACCTACAAAAATGAGGTGGCCATTGCCATTTTAACTGTGGTAGTTGACCTGACACCTTTTTTGCTCATTCTTGTTTCTTACATCCTCATTATCTTGACTATTCTCAGAATGCCAGTGGCTAAGAATAGGCGCAAAGCATTTTCCACATGTTCCTCACATCTCACTGTTGTCTTCATTTTCTACGGAACTGTCATTTTTACTTACATTCGTCCAAATTCAGAATATTCTGTGGACACTAACAGATTTCTTGCCCTGCTCTACACAGTAGTGACCCCAAGCTTGAACCCCATCATTTATAGCTTGAGGAACAAAGAGATAAAAGTTCCTTTCATGAAATTAGTAATCAAGAAAACAGTCTTCATGAGGTAATAATCAAATTGTATCGGTTGGTTTTGTCACTTCATGAGATTACATTTTTGTCACATGTATGTATGGGTAGAATAAAGCTTAGGAGATACCAGAGCTGTGTAATAACTATGTAATAACATGGAGCTGGGAACAGAATTACTCAAAACAAGAAGAGAACCCTGACTGGAAATGCAACTTGATTATTCTGGTGGTGTGTAAGTAAAGGATTCACTGGCTATTTCCTTACAAGGAATGCTGCTAGACAGCTTGAAAAATGTAGAGGAAAAAAGGGTGAGAGGAAGAAGGAGGTCGTGTTTAGGGCAGAAGGACCAAGGTAGGCAACAAGAAGCTTGAGATCATACAGGCTCATTGCAAGAACAATGTCAACATCCTCTCCCATTGAGGAACTGATAACTCTTTGTCCATTACAAGTGTATTTTTTTAAAAAAATATATGCTTGGACCAGTTATATTAAAGTCCACTTTGAGAAGATAATGTTAAGATTAATATAGTGAAAGTATCTATAAGTATCAGTCTATTTCCTACCCAAAATAAAAAAAAAGAATGGGAATTAAGAAATTTCAGAATTCAATGTATAAATACAATTTTGTAGCTGTTGTGGAAATCATGAGTGCTTTTTAGCAGATAAGCTTGCTTTTTACACTGGCAGTCATTTAACAATAGATTATATCTGAGTATATAAAACTTCTCTAAAATATTTATAGAGAGGAGAAATTGTGCCTATGCTTGTAACTTTAAAATGGAGGACTAAACCACATTTCTCTACCATAGGTGGTTTTAAACCGTTACCGCTTTATAATGTATAGAATCAGCTAAGCAACATATACCAATCTTTCAATATCTTTTTCAGGAAAATGATATAATACAAATTTATTTATTTTATTGAATTTATATTTATTTATTTATTTATTTAATTAAATTTCTATACTGCCCTATTCCCAAAAGACTCAGGGCGGTTTACAGGGCAGCATAAAATACAATATAAAAGATAATATAAAATTAAAATACATTAAATTAATTAAGCCCAATTAAAACAATATTTAAAAAGCTAAAACCCCTTCAGTCCAGGCCTGATAGATTGAAAAACCAGGTTTTCAGGTCCCGGCGAAATGAACGCAGATCGGGGGCGGTCCTAAGTTCCACGGGTAAATCATTCCAGAGGGCAGGCATGCCCACAGAGAACACTCTTCCCCTAGGAATAACCCACTGGCATTCCTTAACCGGTGGTATCCTGAGAAGGCCCTCCCTGTGGGAGCGCACGGGACGAAGGGAGCTTGATGCTGGCAGCAGGTGTTCCCTCAGATAACCCGGACCCAAGCCATTAAGGGCTTTATAGGTCATCACCAGCACCTTGAATCTCACCCGAAGGGCAACCGGAAGCCAGTGCAGCTCGCAGAGTAGAGGTGTTACATGGGAGTATCGGGAAGCCCCCCATCACAACTTGCGCGGCCGCATTCTGCACCAGTTGAAGCCTCCGAGTGGTCCTCAAGGGCAGCCCCATGTAGAGAGCATTGCAGTAGTCTAACCGGGAGGTCACGAGCACATGAGTGACTGTGCATAGGGCATCTCGGTCCAGATAGGGTCGCAACTGGCGCACCAGGCGAACCTGGGCAAAAGCCGCCCTGGTCATGGCTCCTATATGATCTTCTAAACTGAGCTGTGAATCCAGGAGGACACCCAAGTTTTGAGCCCTATCAACGGGGGGTAACACCTCACCCCCCATAGTTAACAATGGACAAAACTGGTTCTCCCGAGATGCCGGTATGCACAGCCACTCAGTCTTGGCAGGATTGAGTTGGAGCCTGTTTTTCCCCATCCAGACCCGAACCACCTCCAGGCAACGGGACATCACGTCGAGGGCATCACTGAGTTGGTTCGGGGTGGAGAGAAAAAGTTGGGTATCATCAGTGTACTGATGATACCCCACCCCGAAGCCACAAATAATCTCACCCAGTGGCTTCATATAGATGTTGAACAGGAGGGGAGAGAGGACCGAGCCCTGAGGAACTCCACAAACGAGAGGCCTCGGGGTGGACCTCTGCCCTCCCGTCAACACCGACTGCAAACGGCCCAGGAGGTAGGAGGAGAACCACCGTAAAACAGTGCCCCCCACTCCCAACCCCCCGAGACGTCACAGCAGGATACCATGGTTGATGGTATCAAAAGCCGCTGAGAGATCTAAAAGGTGTAGGACAGAGGAGCAACCCCTGTCCCGAGCCCACCAGAGATCATTCATCAGCACGACCAATGCCGTCTCCATGCTGTACCTGGGCCTGAAACCCAATTGGTACAGGTCCAGATAATCAGTTTCCTCCAGGAACAGAGGAAGCTGATGCGCCACCACACTCTCAACAACCTTCACCAAAAAGCGAAGGTTGGAGACCAGACGGTAGTTATCTAAAACAGCCAGGTCCAGGGCAGGCTTCTTGAGAAGGGGTCTCACCACCACCTCCTTCAAGGCGGCAGGAAAGACACCCTCACTCAAAGAGTCAGATATCACTGCTTGGAACCAGTCTCGTGTCTCCTCCCGAGCTGAATAAACCAGCCAGGAGTGGCATGGGTCCAATAAACAGGTGGTAGAGCTCCCCATAATCCTGTCCACCTCCTCGGGAGTCACAGGATCAAACTCAGTCCAGATAATACTACTCTCAAGACCGCTCGATTCCTCCCCATCAGACTCTGCCCAGTCAGCGTCCAACCCGGTCCCAATCTGAGCAATTTTTTCCGCCAGATGCTGGCTGAACTCCTTGGCCCGCCCCTGTAAGGGCTCCTCCCTCACCTCCTGATTAAGGAGGGAACGAGTTACCCTAAACAGGGCGGCCGGGCGATTATCTGCGGACGCGATGAGGGCCGCGAAGTGATTAGACTTCGCCGTCCTCATCGCCGCGAGATAAGACCTAATAAAAGATCTTAGTTGCAATCGGTCAGATTCAGATCGGCTGGATCTCCAACAGCTCTCCAGACTCCGTCTCCGACACTTCATCTCCCATAGCTCCACAGAAAACCATGGAGCCTAACGAGATCTGCGCCGGGTCAGGGGTCGCAAGGGTACAACACGGTCAAGTGCCTCGGTGGTGGCCCTCTCCCAAGCCTCCACCAAGGCATCGGCTGGGCTGTGAGTGAGGGAGATAGGTATAGACCCAAGTGCCATCTGGAACCGTTCTGGAACCATCAGGTGCCTGGGGCGGAACCACCTGGTCGGCTCCGCAGCCCAGCAGCGAGGGGTAGCGTATTGGAAGACCAGCCGTAGGAGGTGATGATCGGACCACGACAGGGGGACAATATTTGGCGAGCCCCCTTCCAGATCATCAAACCACTGCCCAGATAGGAAAACCAGGTCAAGAGTGTGACCCCCTCCATGGGTTGGACTCTGAATTATCTGGGTCAGGTCCATGGCCGTCATGGAGGCCATGAACTTCCGAGCTAACTCTGATGACCTGCCCAGGGATGGAAGGTTGAAATCACCCAGAACCATAAGTCTGGGCAATATACCTTTCCTGAAGGACTCAGGACAGTTTACAGGGTACTTAAAACATTGATACAGAAATTAAAAATGATTAAAAAGATTAAATTTAATCCCTGAAAAAAAATATAAAAAACCCCAATTAAAAACTCTCAGCCTGGGCCAGAAAGGTCAAAGAGTCAGGTCTTCAGGTCCCGGCGAAATGAACAAAGGTCGAGGGCGGTCCTAAGCTCCGTGGGCAGCTGGTTCCAGAGGTCAGGCGCACCCACAGAGAAGGCTCTCCTCCTGGGTGTTACCCGCTGGCAATCTTTAACTGGCGGCATCCTGAGAAGGCCCTCCCTGTGGGAGCGCACTGGACGAAGGGAACTTGATGCCGGCAGCAGCTGTTCCCTCAGATATCCTGGACCCAAGCCATTTAGGGCTTTATAGGCCATCACCAGCACCTTGAATCTAACCCGGAGGGCAACCAGAAGCCAATGCAGCTCGCGGAGCAGAGGAGTTACATGGGAGTGTCGGGAAACCCCCATCACAACTTGCGCGGCCGCATTCTGCACCAGCTGAAGCCTCCAAGTGGTCCTCAAGGGCAGCCCCATGTAGAGAGCGTTGCAGTAGTCTAAACGGGTGGTCATGAGTGCATGTCTCTACAGGCAGTCCTTGACTTACAACCATTTGTTTAGTGACCATTCAAAGTTACCACAGTATTGAAAAAAGTGACATGGCTGTTTTTCACATGTATAACTGTTGCAGCATCCCCATGGTCATGTGATCAAAATTCTCAACAACTGGCATGTATTTATGATGATTGCAGTGTTCTGGGATTATGTAACCTTCTGACAATCAGTCAATGGGGAAATCAGATCCACTCCATAATCTTGTTACTAACTTAATGGAAATTTTGGACTCAGCTGTTGCTGAATATCAAGGACCACTTGTATGAACAAACTGGGATATTCTTAAAACAGTTATGAGGGGAATGAATATGCCAGATGAGTGGAATAAAAAAAGAAAGAATTATAAATTATAAATTTGCTACATTTGCAATTAGGAATTTATTAATGGAATGCAATAGAATCGCCACATACGTATAAGCAATCAGAGAAAAAAAGAAAAGAATTTGATGCCTTAGAGAATCAAATCTCAGTTTGATTACATTTTTTAAAGCAGAAATTTATGAGCTGAATGACAAAAATTAAAGGGAATAAAAAGTAATAAGCTTTCTGTCCCACCACCCATTTTGCTACTGACCTGTGTCATGCAGGGAGCAAGTGCACCTCACATAGAAGGATTTTATCTGGGCATCCCATTGTGTACTCAAAATTTACACTGAGTGCCACATTGTGGGCCAGACAGAACTTTTCTGTCATGGTTCCGACTGATGAACCCAACCAAGCAAACACCTTTGAGTCATTCCGATCTCTTAATGTAAAACTTTATTGTGTATATCATTTCGGCATGTATGAAAGCAAAATCAGCTCTAGCAAATGCCAACCCAAACCCTTAGAATTAAACGAATAGAATTCCCCCTCCCATTGATGAACAGGTCACATTGCCCAATTAGGTGCAATTATATTGTTATGTGAAAATGTCTCTGAGTCGGGTCAGGCACTTGGTGAATCGTCCTTGATTCTCACAGTCTGCCTTCTTTATCTCTGTAGCCTGTATTCCATTTCCTCATCCTCCCCCCAAGTTCATTGGCAAGCTAAGAAAGAATAATTGTTGCACCAGCAAAGCGAACTTCAAGATTGACACTTTTCAAGGGCAGCTGCATATAGACTCCATTGTGGTACTCCAGCTGGGAAGAGAGTAAAGCTTGGGTGATCATGGACAGTGCCTCCTAAACCAGCAATGACTGCAAATAGTGTACAATATAGGTAATCCTCGACTTACAACAGTTCATTTAGTAACAGTTCAAAGTTAGAATGGAACCGAAAATTGTGACTTATGACCGTTTTTCACAGATATGAGCTTTGCAGAACCCCCATGATCGTATGATCAACATCCAGATGCTTTGCAACTGGTTCACATTTATGACCTTTGCTGTGTCCCAAGGTCATGTGATCCCCTTTTGCGACCTTCTGACAAGCAAAGTCAATGGGGAAGCCAGATTCACTTAACAGCAAAGTTACTAACTTATCAACTGCAGTGATTCACTTAACAACTCTGGCAAGAAAGGTTGTAAAATGGGGTAAAACTCACTTAACAAATGTCTCACTTAACAACTGAAATTTTGGGCTCAATTGTAATTGTATGTCGGGACTACCACTACAGATTTATGCCATGGATTTTCAAAGTAAATATTAAGGTGTCAACAGACAGCACAGGATCTTGATCAATAATTTCCTTTGAGATAAGATTGAATTAAACATATTTTGTGATACAGTAATATTTACCAACTGAGTTTCCCAGGAATACTGGAAATGTTCCATTCTTTGTAACTCAATCAGTATTTATAATTTATCTTTATCTGAATCATAACCCAAAATCTAATCTTTGAGTACCATAGGTTATGTAAACAGGTGGGGGTTTAGTTGCATTGAGTGTTGTGCAATGAGTTACATTTTGCCCTCATAGATGTTTGTCTAAAAAGCCATTTTTAAAAATAATTTTCCAAAATGGAAGATTTTGGAGATTTTTTTTAATTGTCATTTTAGAATCTACTGAATCACCTACTTCTCTGAAGGTTGGAACACATCATCCATGAAATTATGCTGTGACAGCATTTAGCAATGGCACTTAGACTTATATACTGCTTCACAGTGCTTTACAGCCCTCTCTAAGCAGTTTACAAAGTCAGCCTATTTCCCCCAACAATCTGGGTCCTCATTTTACCGACCTCGGAAGGATGGAAGGCTGAGTCAACCTGAGTGATGGACAGATGGATAAAAGTATTTATCTTCTGACTATTGAAAAGGCAGAATAGGTTCCATCTGCAATAAATGGGATGATAACAGATATTTTTTTTTACCCTGAATCAGCTCCCTTGAAGATTTATTCCTCCTGACGTATTAGAAGATATCATCTGCAAGAGAATTTGGCCAGGAGCATATGAGCCAGGAGGATATGCTATAGTTCTCCTTCATAGTAGGGAGTCTGAAACAGGCCGCTCACTCTCCCTTTGGAGACCTGGTCTCATCCAGTCAGGAACATCCTTGTCAATGTTTATAAAGATCATTATGATGCTTCTTTTAACTAATACTTTCAGGGCACAAGATAGCATACAGGGCGGAGGTACAAAAACTATCCATATGAAGTAGTAACAACAACTTGCACCTGCACATCGGCAAGACAAAAGAGATGGTGCTAGACTTCCGGAGGAAAAAGGAGGAACCCGCCCCATTTTACATTGGGGAGGATTGTGTGGAGAGCATTTCCTCCTTTAAATTTCTGGGAGTCTATCTCTGCGAAGATCTTACCTAGAAAGTTAATACAAGGTGGCCAGAAAGGCCCAACAGAGACTTCACTTTCTCAGGGACTTGTGGAAGAACAGGGTAGAACAACAGCTAATGACCCTCTTTTACTGGTCTACTATAGAGACCGTCCTCTCGTATGGTATTGTGGTTTGGTATGCTGGTCTGACAGCCACGGATAGGAAAGCATTACAGAGGGTAATGAGTACAGCACAAGACATTGTGGGCTGTTCCCTGACACCACTGGATGACCTCGCCAGGGCTCACTGCCTTGGAAGAGTGAGGAAAATTCTCAGGGATGACTCACACCCTGGATGGTGTGTCTTTACTCTCCTACCATCAGGTAGGAGATATAGGAGTATAGAACAGCTTTTATCCATGGGCTGTTTGAACAGGATATAATTTTATAAACCTTAGGTATGATTGACTTGCAAGGCCGGTGTGTTGTGCAATTGGCTCACATGGTGTAATAAAATGGAGGGTTTGTGTCACTGTAAGTTGGGGGTGGGGGCACGAAGGGAGACTCAGCCAATCCTCAGTGTATACATGGTTGTACTTTGACAATAAAGGTTCATTCAATCAGCCTTCTTTTACGACATGAGCCATATGAAGTCTTGGCTGGGTGAGGCCACTTTTCAAATTTAGATGCATGCATAACATTAATAAACACTTCCGGTGCTGAGATTCTCTCTGAAACACTTGATATGTATTAACATGATAAGCCTGCTATTATGAGAACAGCAGTTCATGCATTCCCAAGTGCAAAAGCCAAGACTGATGGTTAAAATCAGTGCCAGCTCCTCATTTACAATTTTGATAACACACTATTGTTAAAACCAGCAAGATGAACAGTTTAATTTATGAAGGATGAAACACTGCATTTGAGATTCAAATAGTGTATCAATGAGTATGGGAGAAATATGAATGGAACTAAATTAATAGGCATATCTATAGTTCTGGGAAGAAGACGAGATGGTAGTGTTTTGTGCAAATAGCTTCTATGTGGTTATTCATGTCTATGGCAGGAAATATAGCAACAATATTAATTATGCCACTCAAGGCATTATCCTTTGGACTTGTGTTGGCTCTTGGTGATTATCAGGACATGTCCCTGCACTTTTCTTGATAAGTTTTCTGAAACAAGCTGCCATTGTCTATTTCTTACACCTGAGAGAGAGCAGCTGGTCCAAGGTTACCCATCTTACATCATACCTAAGATGGGACAAGAATTCACAGTCTCTCCATACCTACAGTAGACTGATGCCTTTACTACTACACCAAACTGACATTCCAGTTCATATAAGCCAGGGTCTTCCAACTTGGCCCTTTTATGACTTGTGAACTTCAACTCCCAAAATTCCTCAGCCAGGCACACTGGCTGAGGAATTCTGGGAGTTGAAGTCCACAAGTCATAAAAGGGCCAAGTTGGAAGACCCCTGATATAAGCAAACATGGCAAACAGAACCATTGAAATTGGACATAAAACTATCCAGTGTCTGAGGCCTAAGGATTTATTAACTCTGCTGAAAGGAATTATTTTACCCAGGTTTAGATTGCCCTCTGGTATTCTTTTACCAAATCCCCAGGATGAATCCTTGGGCTTCTGTCATGGGACATTGTTAGAGAAAAAGTTCCCCAGTCTCCCTGGAGTTTGGGAGCCTCTGGGAATCTAGTGGCTCTTTCAGAGTCATTGCTGTCAGTGGATGTATGTAGCCTAAAGTATCAAATATTTTTTTCCCAGAGGACAGATTGCATAAAGACTTAGGTATGACAGACAAATCTTCAAAGCCTCAAGTTGCCACTAAATACTACAGCATTTTGAATTCTCTTTAAGAAGAAAGATCTCATCTATTTGAAATCATCAGAAAACCATTCACAAAGTAAGATCAAATCTCATAATTTACCAAAGGTCAGGTTTGGTAGTTTGATTCCTGATACTATGCATATTGAAGACAGAGAATTTAAATTTTAAATGATGCTAAGTAGAATGCTATGAGAGTTTTAGCTTAAAATTTTTTGTCCATGCATTAGCTTTTAATTCTTTTGAACCAGGGAGAGATGATGCCTGAAATTTCTGCAGATTTTTATGTTCCTATCTAGATGGAAAAGGACATTCTTTATATAACATGAATGGATTACCTTGGATGATAAATGATTAAAACTAATTGTGTTTAATGGGAAATTGAGCTGGCTTTATCATAAATTGGTTTCCTTGGAATTGCAATCTTCCAGGTACCTGAGGATTTTACAATTGCTAGTCATAATCTCAAAGCAGGTTCAGTTCTGAAAATATCCATAAATGAGTTGTCAGAAAAGGTTCCTTGAATGGTTGACTAGCATGATATAATCAAATGCAAAGTGCATAAGAAATAAATTTAAAAACAGAATTTAATTGCAGTCTTCTTTAATTCTAAAGATTTGATCCAATTTGCTCCTTAGGAATAAAATGAAGGAAACAAGAGACAGGTTTTTAGAGTGAGAATCCTATTGAATTGTTAAGAATAATTCTTTTTTTTTATTGAAAGGTTTTACAATTTTTAAATACAATAAACTCCCTCCTCCCCCTCCCCTCTCCCCAACCCTCCCCTCCCCTTCCCTCCCCCCTCCCCGACTTCCCAGAGCTGAATACAGGGTATAATAATAATACAAACATAAACTACAATATGCTAACAACAAAAATAAAACATTAAGTTCTATCGAACTTTAACTCTCCATAGTCATAATATTAATAAGGTAACAAATAACTAATCATACATCATAAAAATCCACTACTTATTCAAATGTTAAATGGAACTTTTTAGTCCCATATTTATTCTGAATATATTCAATCCATCTTCTCTATTCCACAAGATAAAAACTTATTTATTCGAGCAATCCGGTCTGGTTTGATGGGTTAAGGGATGGGATTTTAAATAATTTTAATTACTGTTTATTGTTTATATTGGGCATTACATTTAATTGTTTTTTAACTTTTGTATTCCGTCTTTTAGATATTTATTGCCCTGTTCACCGCCCTGAGTCCTTTGGGAGAAGGGCGGTATACAAATTTTTGAAAATAAATAAATAAATAAATCTCTGTTGCGATTGGTCTTTCAAATATGCCGAAATCTTTGCCATTTCCACCAAGTTGGAAACTTTCAAAGTCCACTCTTCTATAGTCGGCAATTCCTCCTTCTTCCAATATTGTGCAACTAAAAGTCTTGCCGCCGTAATTAAATGCAGCATCAACTTAGTATCTATAACAGTAGTCTCTATAATAATACCCAATAAAAACAATTGTGGAGAAAACTTTATCCTTTTCTTAAATATCTTTTGCATATTCCACCAAATTTTAATCCAAAAAGCTTTAACCTTTTTACAAGTCCACCATATATGAAAATATGTTGCATCCTCACAACCACACCTCCAACATTTGGGCTGACAGTTCGGATACATGCTTGCTAATTTTTTAGGGTCTAAGTGCCACCTATAAAACATTTTATAAAAATTCTCTCTTAAATTTTGAGCCTGTGTAAATTTTACATTTCTAAACCAAATCTTTTTCCAAGTATCCATTGTTATAACTTCTTGAAAATTCTGGGCCCACTTTATCATACAATCTTTAACAAGTTCCGTCTCTGAGTCAATTTCTATCAATGCATTATATATCCTTTTAATATGTGCTTGACCTTGATCTCTAATTTGTTTTACCAAATTTTCATCAATCATCGAAAAGCCAGCTTTCTGGTCCTCTTTCCATCTTGCCTGTAATTGCCCATACTGGAACCAAGTTTGTACAATCTTTTCTTCTTTTAAAATATTATATGGCTTTAATTGCCATGCATTCCTTTCTAGACTTAAAATTTCCTTATATGTAGTCTCATCCTGTTTGAATCCCACATTTATATTTTCTATTGCATGTTTAGGTATTGCCCAAATTGGTATCTTATAATTTAACTTATGTCTCTACTTTTTCCAAACTCGCAACAGAGCATACCTTAAAATATGTATCTTAAACACATTATCCACCTTCTTATCATACAATAAATATGCATGCCAACCAAATAACAAATCATGACCCTCAAGATTTAACAATCTCCCTTGTGTTAAATTAAACCAGTCACTTATCGATGACAAAGCAGCAGCCTCATAATATAATTTAAAATTAGGCATTTTAAGACCACCTCTTTCACGTGTATCTTGCATTATCTTAAATTTAACTCGTGGCTTTTTCCCTACCCAGACAAATTTATTAATTCCTTTTTGCCATTCCTCCAGATTTGAATCCTTTTTAAGTATAGGTATCATTTGAAACAAAAACAAAATTTTTGGCAAAACATTCATCTTCACTGCTGCAATTCTTCCCAATAAAGACAATTGTAATTTTTTCAAACTATCTAATTCTTTTTGTATTTTTCCCCATAACATTTCATAATTATTTTTATATAACTTCACATTTGAGGCTGACAAGTATATCCCCAAATATTTAATCTTTTTAACTATTTCAAATCCCGTTAACTCTTCTAGAGCAGCCTTTTGTGGTACAGTCATATTCTTAGACAATATTTTAGTTTTTTGTGTGTTTATCTTAAATCCAGAAACTTTCCCATATAACATTATTATCTCCATCAGTTCTACAACTGAATAATCCGGCTGAGTTACTGTAATAACCAGGTCGTCCGCAAATGCCCTCAGTCTATAATCCTGATCTCTTATTTGAATTCCCCTAATTTTGTTTGATTCTCGTATTTTAATCAGTAATATTTCCAATGTTAAGACAAACAATAAAAGTGACAGCGGACACCCGTCTTGTACCCTTTTCAATATTGCATGATTCTGTCAAACTATTATTTACTATTATACGAGCTGTTTGCTTCTGATATATTGCCCTAATAGCTTGTAAAAAATTTTCCCCAAATTCCATTTTCTCTAATACTTTCAACAAAAATTGCCAGTCCAATTGATCAAAAGCTTTTTCAGCATCCAAAAAGATCAGCGCTGCGGGAATCTGATTATTTCTTTCCAAGAATTCCAATAAATCTACAATATGTCTCACTATGAATCACTTGTTGCATTACCTTCATTAATCTGTTGGCCAAAATTTTTGCAAATATCTTATAATCAGTATTTAAAAGCGATATTGGTCTGTAGTTTTTGGCTTGGGTAGCATCCTGATCTTCCTTCGGAATCAACAAAATAAAAGCAGTTTTCCACGATGGAGGCACTCCTCCTCCCAATTGAATTGTCTTAAACAATTCTCTTAAAGGTTCCACCATTTCTAACTGTAAATTTTTATAATAAACGGCAGTCAAACCGTCAGTTCCCGGTGCTTTACCCACTTTTAATTGTTTAATTGCTAGAAAAATGTCATCATCAGTTATCAATTGGTTCATCCCTTTCTTTTGTTCTAGCACGCATGTGCGGGGGAACCTTTACCTTTTTTTAAGAACAGGAATATTAGCATTCATCAAATATCCATCTATATCTACATCTCTAATCTTATCTCTAGCATACAAGAATAATTCTTTATTAACAGTCTTCTTTTGTTCCCAGGTTTTAACATGAATGATACCATGAAAAAACACAACCAGTCCTGTCTCACCGAAATTGTCCTGTTGGGCTTCTCAGATTTCCAGATTTGGCAGGAACTTCTGTTTTCCCTCATTCTCATATTCTACCTCATAGCCTTGATGGGCAACGGCTTGGTTTTACTCCTCACCATTGTCAGTCCCACACTTCACACCCCAATGTACTTCTTCCTCTGGAACTTGTCCTTTTTGGAAATTGGCTACACCTCCTCCATCAGCCCAAAGATGCTAGTGAACTTATTATCAGAGAAGCAGACTATATCCTTTTGGGGCTGTGGATGTCAGATGTATTTCTTCCTTCTCTTTGGTGTTACTGAGTGTTGTCTTCTTTGTGTCATGGCATATGACCGCTATGTTGCCATTTGCAAACCCTTGCAGTACCCATATATCATGAACCTCAGGGAATGTGCTATGCTTGCTGCTGTGTCATGGGCCACTGGTGTTTTTGTAGGCTTGGGGTACTCAGTTTTAATCTTTACCTTTCCGTTCTGTGGGTCAAATCAAATTAGCCATTTTTTCTGTGATCTTATGCCTGTTCTGAGGCTGGCCTCTACCTATACCTACAAAAATGAGGTGACCATTTCTACATTGACAGTGGTAGCTGATGTGATACTCTTTTTGCTAATCCTCTATTCCTACATCCTCATCATCTCCACTATTCTCATGATGCCACTGGCCAAGGACAGGCGTAAAGCATTCTCCACTTGTTCCTCACATCTTACGGTTGTCTTCATTTTCTATGGAACTATCATTTTTACTTACCTTCGTCCCAACTCAGCCTATTCTGTAGAAAATAACAGGATTTTTGCGCTGCTTTACACGGTAGTGACCCCAAGCTTGAACCCCATCATTTACAGCTTGAGGAATAAAGAGATAAAAGCTGCTTTCATGAAATCATTACAAAAGAAACAGACCTTCTAAGGTAACAATTGAATTGTATTAATTAGTTTTATCAGGTTACAGTTGTCCCACATATATTTGTAGAGAAAACCTTAGAAGCTACCACTGCAGGTGTTCCTCTTAAGTCTGGACTAACACAGAGCTTGGAATAGATTTCCTTAAATGAAAGTAAAGTGTAATGGATTATTCTGGCAATATATAAGTAAAGGATTAAAAGGAAGGTTACAGTTGTCCAACAGATATTCATAGAATAAACCTTAGAAAATACCAGAGCAGGTGTTCCTCTCAACTCTGGAATAACACAGAGCTGGGAATTGATTTGCTTAAAACAAGGAGAACTGAAGTTGATTATTCTGGTGATATGTAAGTAAAGTAAAGAATTCACTGGCCATTTTCTTACAAGTAAGGCTGCCAGACAATTCAGAGGAATGTAGAGAGGGGAAGAAGAAGGAGGTGGTATAAAGGTCAGAAGAAACAAGGCGAGATGCAAGAGACCATATATGTTCTCTGATCAGCCATTATTAGAATTCATTGCAGTTGTCCAACTGAGAAATGACTAAAGCAGGTGATCATGACCACTGCCTACCAAACCAACAATGACTGCAAATGTTGTACAAGATACATTTATGCAAAGAGGCTCTTGGCCGTGGATTTTAAAAGCAAAGAGCACAGTATCAACAGACAGTAAAGGACATCAATCATTACATTTCTTGGAGATATAAATTAATTAAACATCTTTTATGGTACAAGAGGTTTCACCCATTGATTTTCTCAGGAATCCTGCAAAATTTCTATTGCTTGTAACTCAGTCAGCATTTATCATTTAGTTCAACATTGTCTGAAACCTTATTCAAAAAATAGCCCCTGTATGACACACAGGTAAGCAGTTGATGTTTAGTTCTATTTAATCTTCATAAATGCTTGTCTAAAAAGTTACTGTTAAAATCATTTTTTTCTCTAGGAAAACTTTGTAGGTTTTTGCTGTTGTTATACTGAGTCAACAGTTCTTGGAAAGGTGGAATGTGTAATTCTGCAATTCTTCTGTTATGAGTCGATGGATAAGAATATTTATCCCCTGAATTTCAGAAAGAAGCAATGGACCACATCTCTGATGAATGGGACGACAGCAGTTTTTTTTCCCTGAGTGAGCTTCTTCGAAGTTGTTGAACTCCTGATGTATTAGAAGAAACCATTGTCACCTTCCAGATTCTATCTGGAAGATCTTGTCCCACTAAGTCAGGATGGCCCACCTTTCTCAGTTTCTTTTCTAATAATTCTTTCAGGACAGAGGATGCCAGGGATATGAAGACTCTGTCCATTGGTGTCCCATTTTCAGCTGTGTTTTTGATGTTTGTGAATGGGGTTGATTGTCCTCCTGATGTGTTAGAAGAAACCATTGTCAAGATGATTCATGGGACTTATGAGCCAAGAGCATATGCCATGGTTCTCTTTATTCTTAGGGAGTCCAAAATAGTAATGCCTCTTCCCTCTGGATATACCTTATCCCAGACATGTCAAACACAAGGCCCAGGGGCCGGATCTGGCCCACGAAGTGGTTTCATGTGGCCCACGAAGCCATCCTGGAAACAGTGAGGGAACGGCTCCCGCTGCCTTGGCCCTTGCCCAGAGACCCTCCTTCTGCCAGAGACCCCCAGATCTGTTCCACTCCTGCCCAGGCCCCCATAGGCACCCTTGATACAAATGATGAGGAGCTGGCCATGCCCACCCAGTAGGCCATATGCACTCTAGCCATGCCCACCCAGTAGGCCACACCCACCCTGGCCATACCCACCTGGCCCCCTGAGGGCAACCGCAATGCTGATGCGGCCCTCAATGAAATTGAGTTTGACACCCCTGCCTTATCCCATTCAGTCAGGATGGTCCTGTCATCTCATACTTCAAGATCATTAAATGTTTCTTTTCTAGAGTGCTCTCAGGACAAAAGATAACAGGTGTCTGAAGACTATTGTCCATTGTTGTCTCATTTTCAACTGACTGGAAGGTTTTGGTGTTTGTGAACAGGACTGGTTAATGATGAACAATGGGAAATACATTCATGGATATTTTTGACAGTCTTGTTTTGTGATGTGAGTCACCTGGAATCTTGGCTAGATGAGGCCTCTTGTCAAATTTAAATGAGTGTGTAGTATCAATTTGTATTGCTAATTCAGGATCCTTTCTGAACACCTGACATGTAATAACATGATAAATGCATAAATGAATACGAGAGGGAAATGTAGACCTAGGAAAAATATTTCTTACCACAGAGTTAGCAACCCCATTGGCTTCAGAAGTTGGATATTTTTGACATCCAGTTTCCACAATTCTCTGACCATTTGTCATGTTTGCTTATCTCATAGTAACTGGGGAGCCAGTTTGGTGTAGTGGTTAAGGCACCAGGCTAAAATGGGGAGACTCTGAGTTCTAGTCCCACCTCAGGCACAAGACCCTATCCCTGGCTTTTTAGAGAGGATTTAAAATCTGCCTCTTTTCCCAGGTTTTGAGATACGTTTGAGGTCACGCTGGCATGAAATGGTGGCATCAGGGATTTCTGTTTTTTATTTTTTACTGCACTTGTGTTTTTATATTGTCTTATATTATTTTATTGGTTGCAAGGTGCCTAGAGTTGTTTGATGATGGGTAGCTACATTGATGTTTATATAAATAAAAAAGAATAAGGTCAGATGAAAGGAGGCTGAGACCATACAGATTCCCTACAATAATAATGGACAGATGTCAACCACTCCTGCTGGAGAACAGAGGGGTGTGTGTCTTTATTTATTTATTATTCACTTTATATATGGCCACCCTTCCCAAACAAACGGTGGCAAACAATCATAAAATCAAGTAAAACCAATTACTAACAGAATATAAAAGATTTTGTTTCCTCAGGAGCTGAGAAAAAATATATAACCCATAGTTAATATGCAATAGCTAGGAAAAGGGGCCCTTAACAACGAGTATATAACCCAGGTCTTTAAGGTCTTATGAAAAGCCAACAAGGTTAGGTCATCCTAATCTCCATAAGGAAAATGTTTCAGAGGGTAGGCACTATGACAGAAAAGGCATGTTTCCTAGTCCCTGCCATCTGACATACTTTCGCTGAGGGGAGTGATCATGCCAATCCTGCTGGACCAGATTGGACAGATAGAAACAAGTGGGAGAAGACAGGTGGGCCTAGGCCAGGGGTAGGCAACCTCAGCTCTTTTTTATTTATTTATTTATTTATTTATTTATTTATTTATTTATTTATTTATTTATTTATTTATTTATTTATTTGGTTTATATACCGCCCTACTCCCAAAGGACTCAGGGCGGTTTACAAGGCAAAATTTAAAAACAATACAATATAAAATTAAAATTAAATTAAATTAAATCTAGCTGCAAAAAATTAAAATCACAATTTAAAAACATTAAACCCTCAGTCCAGACCAGATAGCTCAAAGAGCCAGGTTTTTAGGTCCTGGTAAAATGAACGAAGGTTGGGGGCAGTCCGGAGTTCCGTTGGCAGTTGATTCCATAGGGCAGGCATGCCCACAGAGAACGCCCTCCCCCTGGGGATCACCCATTGGCAATCCTTGACCGGTGGTACCCTGAGGAGATCCTCCCTGTGGGAGCACACAGGACAATGGGAAATTGATGCTGGCAGCAGGTGCTCCCTCAGATAATCCGGGCCCATGCCAATTAGGGCTTTATAGGTCATCACCAGCACCTTGAATCTCACCTGGAGGCCAACTGGAAGCCAATGCAGGTCGCGGAGAAGAGGTGTTACATGGGAGTATTGGGAGACTCCCATCACAACTCACGCGGCTGCATTCTGCACCAGCTGAAGCCTCCGAGTGGTCCTCAAGGGCAGCCCCATGTAGAGAGCATTGCAGTAGTCTAGCCGGGAGGTCATGAGCGCATGGGTGACTGTGCATAGGGCATCTTGGTCCAGATAGGCCCGTAACTGGCGCACCAGGTGAACCTGGGCAAAAGCCCCCCTGGCCATGGCTCCTATATGATCTTCTAAACTGAGCCGTGAATCCAGGAGGATGCCCAAGTTGCGGGCCCTATCAACGGGGGGTAACACCTCACCTCCCATAGTTAATGATGGAAAAGATTGGTTAGTCTGAGATGCCGGTATGCACAGCCACTCAGGCTTGGCAGGATTGAGTTGAAGCCTGTTTCTCCCCATCCAAACCCGGACTGCCTCCAGGCAACGGAACATCACATCGAGAGCATCACTGGGTTGGTTCAGGGTGGAAAGAAAAAGCTGGGTATCATCAGCATACTGATGATACCCCACCCTGAAACCATGATTGAGCTCACCCAGCGGCTTCATATAGATGTTGAACAAGAGTGGAGAGAGGACCGGCCCCTGAGGAACTCCACAAATGAGAGGCCTTGGGCAGACCTCTGCCTTCCCATCAACACTGACTGTGAGTGGCCCAGGAAGTAGGAGGAGAACCACTGTAAAACAGTGCCCCCCACTCCCAATCCCCTGAGACGCCGCAGTAGGATACCATGGTCGATGGTATCAAAAGCCGCTGAGAGGTCTAATAGGACTAGGACAGAGGAACAACACCTGTCCTGAGCCCGCCAGAGATCATTCACCAGCGCAACCAATGCCGTCTCCGTGCTGTACCCGGGCCTGAAACCCGATTGGTACGGGTCCAGATAATCAGTTTCCTCCAGGAACAGAGGGAGGTGAAGTGCCACCACGCTCTCAACCACCTTCGCAAGAAAGGGAAGGTTGGAGACCGGACGATAGTTGTTCAAAATAGCCGGGTCCAGGGCAGGCTTCTTGAGGTGGGGCCTCACCACCGCCTCCTTCAAGGTGGCAGGGAAGGTACCCTCCCTCAAAGAAGCAGTTATTACTGCCTGGAACCAGCCTTGTGTCTCCTCCCGGCCTGCATATACCAGCCAGGAGGGGCATGGGTCCAATAAACACGTGGCGGAACTCAGTTTCCTCATGATCCTGTCCACCTCATCTGGGGTCACAGGATCAAATTCACTCCAGGTAACATTCTCTAGACTGCTCGATTCCTCCCCATCAGTAATTCTGGGAGTTTATTTATTTATTTATTTATTTATTTATTTATTTATATTTATATACCGCCCTTCTCCCGAAGGACTCAGAGCGGTGAACAGGGCAATTAATAAAATACAAGAATACAAAGATTAAAAAGGATTAAACAGATGCCCAAAACTAACAACAATAAATTTAAAATGGATTAAAACTATATTAAAAAATCCCAACCCATCACCCATCAGGCCAGGCCGGCTTGTTCAAACAGGTAGGTCTTCAGATCGCGTCGGAAGGAGCGAAGGTCGGGAGCCATCCGGAGCTCAACCGGTAGTTGATTCCACAAATCCGGAGCGCCCACAGAGAAGGACCTCCCCCTGGGGGCCACCAGCCTACATTCTCTGACTGGTGGCACCCTGAGGAGGCCCTCTCTGTGGGAACACACGGGGCGGAGGGAAGTCGATGCCGGCAGCAGGTGATCCCTAAGGT
>JAKJMR010016802.1:4460-57931 GCA_024449315.1 Daboia siamensis
ATCTATCTATCTATCTATCTATCTATCTATCTATCTATCTATCTATCCCCTCTACCCTAAAAGCAAATATCACCTTTCCCTGGGTTCTGCCATGCTCCCAAGGGGGAGGAGGGATGTGCCCACAGGTTTATTGCCTTTGCTTCCTCCATCCACTACAATGTAACATTTTGCTTCCCTGCAATATATCTGTCCCTGAACATATTTCCCTAAACTGTCAGCTAGATCAAGGGAAGGAATAAAGAATGTAACCTCCATGCCTGGTTTATTTCTACAATCCCAGAGGAAGGTGTGAAGAGCCATAAACCATTGCTGTGTGATCTAGAGATGGGCCAATGTTATCTCCCCTTTTCCCATGATGAACCTAACACCTGGAGATTGGTCGTCCCACACTGACTGGATAGACTATGGGGTGGGGTCTTGCTTGGGGATACCTTAACCTATCATTCTGCATGGGAAATCTCAGATCCTGTCTATTATGCCTGCTATCAACTACTCTTAATAAAGGTTTCTGTTAGAAGAAATCGCTTCCAAGAGTTCTGCTTTCTTAAGATGTGGGATTGAAGTGGGTCCTGACATTAGACAGGATCTGCAGTAATAGTCAACCTGGAAGGAAGACCTTTATTGGGAGACTTCACAAAAACTACAATGTCGGACAACGAGGCAGGGAAGGAAGAACCCACCACGAAGGGGGAGCCCTCCCCCTGGCCAGGATTCTGCCAGCTGTCAGGATCCAAGATGTCCTACTCCTTGGAAGAAGAAATGGTGAGAATGCTCAGCCACAAACCTCGGTGATCAATGGGCATCGGAAAGAAAGATCAGTGGGAGAAGAGATCAAGAAAGGTTACTCTGAGAAGAGGCAGCCACCAACACAGATGGAAGCAAGAAATGGAGATATCCCTTCACCTTAGTGAAGAGGAAAGGGATCATGAGCAGCACTTGAATTGGATCCTAGAGAAAGCTATTGACCTGATGAAAAGAACACTCAGCTCTCTCAGGGATGAGAAACCTGAACCCCACAGCCGCACCACTATCTTGGGCTGCAGCCAGAGAGACACTGAAGGGGCATCAGAAGCTGAAGTCCCAGGGACATCCACGGAAATCACCGAGGCAGCAGCTACTTCTTTGGCAGTCCCTACTCCCCGCCAATCTGCAACGATCGATCAGTATGAGAGACATCACTGTCTGAGGTGAAAGTACCAATCCATCCAAAGATTCCCGCTGCTGGATGCGAAATTCAGGAGAGAGTCGCAATGCTTGGGGTTCTTCTTAACCCAAGTCCTCAGCTACATGGAAGAATATGGATGAGACATCCGCAGCAACAAAGCCTATATCCATATTGTGCAGTCCACTCTGGATGGGGCAGCTGCAGATTGGATGGTGAATCTGCATGATTCCAATGCCTCAGAGCTCCACAACTTCAACCACTTCATGTCCTCGCTGAGAAGGCGATTCAAGGACCCCCTGGCTGACTGAAAAGCCCATGAGAAGATTAAAACAGTGAAGTAAGGCAGATGCCCAGTAGCTGAATATACGCAAGAATTCTGGGCCATCGCTAGCAAACTGAACTGGCTGGAAGACATCCTCCTTAGCCAGTTCAAAGATGGCCTAAACTACGACCTGTATGATGCTTGCCTGCCCCGAGGGGACCCATGCTGACTAGATGAATGGTACGTCCTGGTGGAGGAAGCAGAGATCGACCTACTGAAGAGGCACTGCTGAGGGAAACTGTGGGGCCACTCACCCCCTGAACCATTATGCGAACTAGCAAAACCACTGGCCATGCCAAGAAGTCAACAGGCTGTTTCAAATGTGGAGAGAGGGGCATCACACCACAGAGTGCCGCTTGAAAGGCCCTCAACACAACCCAGATCGATCACCAGCAGGAAAGTCAGGGAAGTCCCCATTCAAGCCACAAGAACTCGCCATGAAGGGAACAGAGACTGTAGAGTCCCCACCCTCTGCCAAGCATGGGGGGTGCCTCCAGCCTACTCCACAGGGGTGGTGGATTCCTCAATGACAACTCAGAGGGTGAACCCCTGGTAAGTGGACCCATCATGCCCATCCCCAAGACAGTGACTATATTAGCCCCTTCCATGCCCAAAGCTGTCAAACTGAAAGCCCTAATAGACTCCTGCTGCACCCGCTGCCTCATTAGCCTGATGCTAGTGGGGAACTTGGGCATCCCGGTGAGGAGGCTGAAACAGCCAATTTCATTTGACCAATTAAATGGGTTCCTAGCATGGGGGTGCCAACTACTCTAGCCAGTTTACCAATCCATCTATCTCTGGGGGACCAAGAGGAAGACATAACATTGGTAGTAACCCCAGGCATGGAATGCCCAGTGATCCTAGGGCTGATGTGGCTAAAGAAATGGAACCCCTGGGTAGATTGGAGGATGGCAGAGCTCAAATTTCCAGAAAGGGATCGTGCAAACTCAACACCCCAAGGAGCCCTACCAAGCCCTGAAGTGGAGAAAGCATCAGTGGGAGAGGAAAAGGGGTTACCCAAAATACCAGAGGAATACCAAGACCTTGCTGAAGTTTTCAGCGAGGAAAAGGCGGATGAGCTCCCTCCTCACCAATCCACAGACTGTGCCATAGAAATCAAACCTGGGGCAAAACTCTTGAAGCCCAGATTATACTTCATGAGCCCTAAAGAGAAGGAGGAGATGGAAAGATTCATAAAGAAAAAACTAGAAAGGGGATTTATCGAACCTGCCAAGCCCAAAGTAGCCACCCCGGTCCTCTTTAGAGAGAAGAAGGATGGCACTTTGCGCTTGTGTGTAGATTAATTTCACAATCAGTGAAAATAACCTGTACCCCTTACCCCTCATGAAGGGCAAGTTATCCCACCTATTGAAAAGAAAAATTTTCACCAAGCTAGACCTAAGGGAAGCATACTACAGCATTAGGATTAAGGAAGGGGATGAATGGAAAACTGCATTTAATTGCCTAATAGGATGTTACTAATTCAATATTTTGCCATATGGCCTACAAGGGCCCCCCACAGTATATATGCAGTTAATCAGTGAGGTGCTAAGGGAGCACCTATTCAAGCGGGTCATAGTTTATTTAGTTGACATCCAAGTCCAAAGAGGAGCATGTCAACCTAGTCAGAGCAGTTTTAAAGAAACTGCGAGCTGCCCAACTATATGCCAAACTATCAAAATGCGAATTACACCAGGAAAGAACACACTACCTGGGGTATCACATATCCCCACAGGGCATCGAAATGGACCCCAGGAAGATCAGGGCAGTTTTAGAATTGGCACTACCTTGCACAAGGAAGCGATTGCAAAGTTTCCTGGGTTTTGAAAACTTTTACCACCAGTTCATCCTTTCATTCACCCAAATAGCCCTGCCCCTCATGAACTTGTTAAAAACAAGGGGGGAAACCTCAGTGAAACCAGCCAGCCACTGAAATGGACAATGGAATGCCAAGCGGCATTCGAGAGGTTAAAGAGACTCTTTCCCACTGAACCCATACTGAGGGACCCGGACCCAGATAAACCTTTTGTAATACAGGTAAATGCAAGTGATGTGATGATGGGGGCTGTACTATTAAAGAAAATGATGAAGGGGCTCTGCAACCATGCATGTACACATCCTGGAAACTCACTGAGATGGAACAGTGCTGGGCTGTGTGATAAAAGTGTACATTGTGAAGTGTACATTGTGAGGTGGTTGTTACTTACATGGCACCATTTCCTTAAAGGGAATAAAATCCCTTTTCAGATCTGGACCAACAACAAAAACTTGGAAGCACTAAAAATACCCAGAAAGCTCACCCCTAAGCAAGCTCACTGGTCCCAGCACTTTCACCTGTTCTGTTTCACGCTCAAACACTTGCTGGGGGGAAAGACTTCCTGGCAGATGCACTGTCTCACATGCCCCAAAATAACAGCATGTGAGCCACCGGTTCTAAACCACTCATGCCCGAACCACAACTGGCAGCACCAGTAACCACCAGGCCCCAAGCTAAAATAAAGCTGTAGCTGGGTAGCCAAACCAGAATCAAATTCCAGAAAACTTTAGAAACTGATGAATGGTTCCAGAAAAATAAACACATGTGCACTATCAAGGACGGACTGCCATGGGTGGGGGAGAGGTTATATATACCAACCACCCAGAGGGTCACTTTCTTTTCTTTTCTTTCTTTTTTTTTAAAAAAATTTTTATTGTTTAAAACATTGGACACGATGTGAACGGACTGACATACCTTCTTGTCTTACATTATTTTTGAGATTTACATATATATACGTACAGTATATACAAATAATATACACATCAGTTATATACAATTATACCATAATTAAAGCAATCAGCCAATCCATGAACTCAAATGGAGACCTTCCTTTTGTTCCCATCAAAAGTAGAACTTATTCCAGATTTTATAATAGCCTGATTGATCTTTATTCTTGATTTCCAGGGTTAATTTGTCCATTTCTGCGCATGCCCAAATTTAATTTATCACCTCGCTTTCCTCGGTATATCACTCCTTTTCCAATTCTGGGCAAACTACATTCTTGGTGCTGTAATGATATGGATCATCAAATATAACTTCTTTGGAGTATTTCTCATCTGTTATGCCCAATAAAAAAAATTCTGGTCTAAACTCGACTTTGCGTCCTAGTATTTCTTTTAACCAAGTCCAAATCCTTTGCCAATATCTTTGCGTCTGACTACAAGACCACCATACATGAAAATATGTGCCTATTTCTTCAGAGCATTTCCAACAACTAGGAGATATTGTCTTGTACATTTTGGCTAAACGTGCTGGGGGGAGGTGACATCGATAAAACATTTTAAATAAATTTTCTTTATAGGCTGAGGCCAGTGTTATCCTTTTATTTCTATCCCAAAGCATTTGCCATATGTCAAGGTCGATGCCATGTCCCAAATTTTTGGCCCAAGTCAACATAGTTTCCTTCACTTGTTCCTCAAACATTTTATATCCCAGAAGCAAACTATACAATTTCCTTATTTGTTTGTCATCTGGCCCCAATAATATTTTATCCAAAGCAGTTTCTTGGGTATTTATCCCCCATTCTTTCTTATCTTTCCCAAATCGTGATTTTATCTGTAGATAGGCCCACCAATCTAATTTTATCTCTTGTAGTTCTAATTCACTTCTAGATTTCAATTCCCCCTCATTATCCATAATATCTTTGTATGTAATGTTATTACCCAAATTAAACAGATTTGGATAGACAGTTGCTTCAAGGGTGGACAGCCAGACTGGTACTTTGGTATAGTTTTGGTTTCTAATTTTGTTCCAAATATTGAATAACACTTGTCTAATCCGATGTTTTTGAAAATGTAAAAATAATCCTTGTTTCTCAGTCCACAGAAAAGCATGCCAACCAAATTGTAAATCATGGCCTTCTAAAGTTAGTAATCTTATGGTCTTCAGAATTATCCATTCTCTAATCCAATTTAATGCTGCGGCATAATAATATATTTCCCACACTGGCAATCCAAATCCCCCATTTTCCTTTGCATCCTGCAAATATTTCATTTTAATTCTTGGTTTTTTCCCTTGCCAAATAAAATTTAATGACAGTTTGTTCAAATTTTGAAAAAAAATTGTATCAAGTTGTATTGGAATATTTTGAAACAGGAACAACATTTTAGGCAAGACGTTTATTTTAATCACCGCAATTCTCCCCAGTAGTGAAAGACTTAAGTTTCCCCATCTTTCCAAATCACCTTTTATTTGTTTCACTATTTTATCGTAATTGTCTTCTTTAAGTGAAGTGCATCTAGCCATGATAGTGATTCCTAAATATTTTATTTTCTTAACTATTTCTATGTCCATAGTTCTAGCCAAATTATCTTTCTGTTTATTAGTCATATTTTTGACAATCATCTTGGTTTTTCACCTACCGTATTTTCCGGCGTATAAGACGACTGGGCGTATAAGACGACCCCCTATATTTCCTGTTAAATTATAGGGTTTGGGCTATACTCGCTGTATAAGACTACCCCTCTTCCAACGCACACCAAATAAAAATTAAAAAACATCAGATTTGATTTTAATATGGTAATTTTAATTCAAATGCTTATGACATGCAAGTACTTAGTAGGAAAACTGTCACTTATAAACATAAGGCTGTTTGTCATCAAACATGTAAACATAAAACAGTGCAAGTGGATTAAACATCATCATCATCATCATCATCATCATAAGTTGGAAGGGACCTTGGAGGTCATCTAGTCCAACCCCCTGCTCAGACAGGAAACCCTATACCATTTCAGACAAATGGCTGTCCAGTCTCTTCTTAAAAACTTCCAGTGTTGGAGCATTCACCACTTCTGGAGGCAGGTTGTTCCACTGGTTAATTGTTCTCACTGTCAGGAAGTTTCTCCTTAGTTCTAGGTTGCTTCTCTCTTTGGTTAATTTCCATCCATTGCTTTTTCTCCTGCCTTCAGGTGCTTTGGGGAATAGCTTGGCTCCCTCTTCTTTGTGGCAGTCCCTGAGATATTGGATCACTGCTATCATGTCACCCCTCACCCTTCTTTTCATTAAACTACACATACCCAATTCCAGCAACCGTTTCCTATTTTCCTAATTCACTTTTTCACTTTTCCTAATTCACTCTAAAGCTTTCCCTGCGCAGAGCCTTAAGTAACACCAGCTGCCTGCAATTAGTGCAGGTTCTCATCCCACCAGGCTCAAGGTTGAGTCAGCCTTCCATCCTTCCCAGGTAGGTAAAATGAGGACTCAGATTGTTGGGAGCAATAAGCTGACTTTGTAATAATGCTGCTTGTGGGGTGTGTGTGTGTGTGAAAGCTCTAATAAGCAGGCATATACATAGAATGAAGGCTATTGCTAAGCACATTGATTTGTGCTTTAAATTGTAAGCTGCCCTGAGTCTTCGGAGAAGGGCGGGATATAAATGGGATTAAAAAAAAAAAAGATCAAATGGGAGATCCGCTCCAGGTTTTCCAGCCAGCCCGCCCAGTTCCTGAGTCAAATGTGTCCTTAGAGCTAAGCAGCTGCTCCGGCATTCCCCACCTGCCTTTCAAGTTGCTCTTGCATTCCCCACCTGCCTACAGCTGCTCTTCATCTTTAGAAGGAAAGACGCCCAGACCCCAGCCTGTAAAAAATCACAGACTGCAGCTTCTACTCCAATTGGTCCCGCTTTCCCTGCGCAGACTAAATGGAAGATCCACTCCAGATTTTCCAGCCAGCCCTGTCCCTAAAGTTTCAGCACCCGGCGTATAAGACGACCCCTGAATTTTGAGAAGATTTTCATGGGTTAAAAAGTCGTCTTATACGCCGGAATCTACGGTATTTATTTTCAGCCCAGCGACTTCACCATATTTAACTAATTCTTTCAACAATTTTGGTCCTGAATGTTGTGGGTCCTCCATGATAAAGACCAGCTCATCCACAAATGCTTGAAGTTTGAAAGTTTCCTTTTTAATGTCTAATCCTTTTATCTGCGGTTCATTTCTAATTATCCTTGTTAGGACTTCTAATGTCAATATAAACAGTAACAGAGATAAGGGACAGCCTTGCCATGTTCCCTTTTGTATTTGAAATTTCCTAGATGCTTCCCCATTTATAATTACTTTTGCTTCCTGATTAGTATAAATTGCCCTTATTATATTTATAAATTTTTCACCCAAAGTCATATATCTAAGTTGTTGATATAAAAACCACCATTTAACATTATCAAAGGCCTTCTGGGCATCTAAGAATAACAACGCCATCTGTTGTCCGCTATGTAATTCCTAATATTCTAATGTGTCCAATATTACCCTAATGTTGTGCTTAGTTTGCCTTTTAGCAAGGAAACCATTCTGATCCACATGTATAAAATCATTTAGGAACCTTTTTAGTCGCTCTGCTATGATTGTTGTAAATATCTTGTAGTCAGAATTAAGTAGAGATATAGGTCTGTAATTTTGAATTAATGTATGATCGGCATTATCTTTCAGGATAAGGACTATATTTGCCTCAGACCATGACTTAGGAATTCTTGCTTCTTCCAAGACCACATTGAACACCTCCAATAAGTGATGTGCTAAAATATTTTGTTGTTCCTTATAAATTTCTATTGGGAGGCCATCAGGACCCGATGCTTTATTATTTTTTTGTTTATTAATAGCCGTTATCACCTCAGACATCCTAATTCCTTCATTCAACATATTTCTAATTTCCTCTGTGACTTTGGGTAGTTTGGCTTTTTGGAAACAATCCTCCGCTTTCTCCTCAATTTCCTGACTATCATCTTTATATAATTGCTCATAAAATTCCTGAGCTATAATCTTTTTTCTCCTCTTCTTGGTAGTGTATTCTCCCTTTGTCATCACATAGTTTACTAATCCAACTTTTCTCCTTTTGTTTTTTCAATTTATATGCAAGCCATCAGCCCAGTTTGTTTGCATTTTCAAAGAAGTTCTGTTTTATACCTTTCATCTGTTGTGCAAATTTCTCTTTGTCTAAAATATGAAGTTTATGTTTAATTGAATCCATTAATTGGTTGACATTCTTTTTTTGTGGTTCTTGTTGGAGTATTGTTTCTAATCTTTTATATTCCCCTTCTAACCTTTTCTGTTGTTGTTTTTTCTCCTTATTCTTTTTTTTTTTTTTTTTGCCATATATGCCATTGCTACCCCTCTCATAATCACCTTGGCTGTATCCCAATTATTTTGTACGGCGGTGTCTTCAGCTTTCTTTTCCTTAAAAAAGAAATCTAATTCTCTCTCCATCTTTAACCTAAAGTTGTCTTCTTTTAAAATTGATCTTTGTATAGTCCATCTAGGTGTTTCTTGAGGGCCTTTCCAACTAAATTTCATAGGGTTATGGTCTGCCCAGGTGCTTGTCTCTATACACACCTCTTCGACCTCGGAATTAATTTCCTTTGACATTCACACCATGTCAATCCTGCACCACGAACTATGTCGGTTAGAATAGTATGTATACTGTCTAGCCTCGCGGTTCCTTTCCCTCCATATATCCTGGATGTTTAAATCTTTGGCCAATTTAAAAAAGGATCTCAGTAATATTCTTCTTTTCCTTTTCCTGGTCTTATTACCCTTATAGTCTAAATTGTTGTCTAAAATGGCATTAAAATCTCCTAACAGACAAATCTCATCGTAGTCTATACTACATATCTTATTATGTAATGCTTTAAAAAACTGTTCTTGATTTCCACTTGAGGCATATATTTCTACAATCATCATCTTCCTATAGTTTATTTCTACCTCAACTATCAATATTCTACTCTCTCTATCATTATAAATTTATTTAGCTACCAATTTCTCATTCACGTATAATGCCACCCCACTCTTTTTTTGTTGATCTAATGAGACAAAGATTTCCTAGTTTTGGTTGATCTAACAGATATTTTTGTTGTTCCTTTATATGAACTTCCTGAACTGCAATTAAATCTAATTTTTGACAAATAAGTTTATTAAAAAATTCCATCTTTTCATTGGCGAGTTTAACCCATTAATATTCAGGGACAAGATCCTACATTCTTCTCCCTTTATTTTACTTATATCTAGGTTTTGAGCTTCTTGTTGTCTGGGGCTCTCTCGCATCTTTATCTCTACCCCCATATATCTCTATAGTCTCTCCAGATTTATTTCCTCTGTCCTCTGCTCCTAATACTTTCCCTTCTATGGCTATCTGTCTTACATCTCTTTCTTGTACATCCCTTCCATCTTGATCTTCTACTTCTACTTCATCTTTATTGTTAAAGTGGAGTTTATAGAAATCTTCTGCCTTCTCTATTGAATCCAATCTGTACCTTCCATCTTGCCATGTAACTAAAATACCTTCTGGGGTTAGCCATCTAAAATTCACATTATATCTAATCAATTTCAATGTTAAGAATTGATAACCATGTCTCAAGTCCCTCATCCTTTTAGGTATTTGTTTGAGAACTGTTATCTGTTGTCCTCCAAAGTCTAATGGCTCTTCTCTTGATCTATGTAATAGTTCATCCCGAATCGATTTTTTTTTTATTGAAAAGTTTTTCAATACATTTTATCTTTAACAAAACAACCCCTCCCCACCCCCTCCCTCCCCTCCCAACCCAACCCTCCCCCCTCCCCTTCCCCCCTCCCCGACTTCCCAGAGCTAAATACAAGGTATAAAAGTAAAAAACAATCATAAACTACCATATGCTAACAACAATGAACTATTAGGTTTATCGCACTTTAGCTCTTATAAAATGACTACAAGCAATATAAATGTCCCATCAATACTTATTCTAATGCTAAATGAAACTTTTTAATCCCATATTTATTCTGGATGTAATCAATCCATTTTTTCCACTCCACAATATATCGTTGTTGCGAATGGTCTTTCAGATACGCCGATATGTTTGCCATTTCTGCCAGGTTAGAAACTTTTAAAGTCCATTCCTCTATAGTCGGCAGTTCTTCCTTCTTCCAGTATTGCCCTATTAAAAGTCTTGCTGCCGAAATTAAGTTCAACATCAGCTTAATGTCCACAACAGTAGTATCAGTAATAATGCCCAGTAAAAACCATTGCGGACAAAACTTTATCCTTTTCTTAAATATCTTCTGCATATTCCACCAGATTTTAATCCAAAATGCTTTAACCTTTTTACAGGTCCACCATATGTGAAAATACGTTGCGTCTTCGCCACCACACCTCCAACATTTAGGCTGATAATTCGGATACATACTTGCTAACTTTTTGGGATCTAAATGCCACCTATAAAACATTTTATAAAAGTTCTCTCTTAAATTTTGAGCTTGTGTAAATTTTACATTTCTTACCCAGATCTTTTAACTTCCTGAATATTCTGAGCCCACTTTATCATACAATCTTTAACAATTTCTGTTTCTGAATCAATTTCTTTTAATGCAAGATATATCCGTTTGATATGTGCTGGACCCTGATTTCTAATTTGCTTTACCAGATTTTCATCAACCATTGAAAAACCAATTTTCTGATCTTCTTTCCACCTGGCCTGTAGTTGCCCATACTGAAACCAGGTTTGAACAATCTTTTCTCCTCGTAAAAAGTTATACGGCTTCAAACACCATACATTCCTCTCCAAACATAAGATTTCCTTATATGTAGTCACATCATATTTGAACCCAACATTTATGTTCTCTATTGTGTGTTCCGGTATTGCCCATAAAGGTATCTTATAATTTAACTTATGTCTATATTTTTTCCAAACTCGCAACAAAGCATGTCTTAAAATATGCACCTTAAACACATTATCTACCTTCTTATCATAAAATAAATATGCATGCCAACCAAATAACAAATCATGACCTTCAAGATTTAATAATCTCCTTTGTGTTAAGTTAATCCAATCGCTTATCGCTGATAATGCAGCAGCTTCATAATATAATTTAAAATTGGGCATTTTGAGACCACCTCTTTCACGCACATCCTGCATAATCTTGAATTTAACCCGTGGCCTTTTCCCTGCCCAGACAAATTTATTAATACCCTTTTGCCATTCCTGCAAGTTTGAATCCTTTTTAAGAATAGGTATCATTTGAAACAAAAATAGAAATTTTGGCAAAACATTCATTTTCACTGCTGCAATTCTTCCCAATAATGACAATTGTATTTTTTTTCCCTTTTTGAACTTTACCCCATAGCTTTTCATAATTATTTTTATATAACTTTACATTTGAGGGTGTCAGATATACCCCCAAATATTTAACCCTTTTAACAATTTCAAATCCAGTTAACCTTTCTAACACAGCTTTTTGTAATACTGACATGTTTTTAGACAACATTTTAGTTTTTTGTATTTTAACCTTAAATCCAGAAACTTTCCCATATTGCATTATTAACTCCATCAATTCCACAACAGAATTTTCTGGCTGTGTCACCATAACAACCAGATCATCTGCAAAAGCCCTCAATCTATAATCCTGATCTCTTATTTGAATTCTTTTGATTTTTTCCGAATTCCGTATTTTAATCAATAATATCTCCAGTGTTAAAACAAATAATAAAGGTGATAACGGGCACCCCTGCTTTGTGCCCTTTTCAATATTGCATACTTCAGTCAGACTATTATTCATTATTATTCGGGCTGTTTGCTTTTGATATAATGCCCTAATTGGTTGTAAAAATTTATCCCCAAAATTCATCTTATCTAATACTTTCATCAAGAATTGCCAATCCAGTTGATCAAAAGCTTTTTCAGCATCCAGAAAAATCAGTGCAGCAGGGATCTGGTTGTTTCTTTCCAAAAATTCCAACAAGTCAACTATATGCCTCACATTATTTTTCATTTGTCTACCACTTATAAACCCAGTTTGATCACCATGAATTACCTGTTGCAGTACCCTCATCAGTCTATTAGCTAAGACCTTAGCAAATATCTTGTAGTCCGTATTCAAAAGTGATATTGGTCTATAGTTTCTTGCTTGAGTGACATCCTGATCTTCCTTCGGAATCAAAGAGATAAAAGCAGTTTTCCAAGACGGAGGCACCCCTCCTCCCCTTTGAATTGTCTGAAACAATTCCCTTAATAGCTTTATCATCTCAGACTGTAAATTTTTATAGTACATAGCAGTCAAACAATCCGTACCTGGCGCTTTACCCACTTTCAATTGTTTAATTGCTAAAAGAATTTCTTCCTCAGTTATCAGTTGATTCATCTCTTCCTTTTGTTCTTGCGTAAGAACCAGAATACTGAGGTTCCTCAAATATGCATCAATATCTGCTTCATTAATCTTATCTCTAACATATAATTTAGAATAAAAATCAACAAAGGTTTCCTTAATAAGATTCTGTTGATACACAATCTTACCCTTATATTCTGTCTATATTAGAAGCCCTTTGCTTCTTCCTTAGCATATAAGCTAACCATCTACCTGGTTTATTGGCATTAGAAAAAGTATTATGTATAGCAAACCATAAATTAGTTGCCACCTGATCAGCCATCAACTTATCAAATTGTCCCCTTAATAAATTAATAACCTCTTTAATCTTCACATCCAATGGGTTCAAAATTAAGGCCTTTTCTTTTTCCCTAATCTCATTCTCTAATTCTTTCCTCCTAAATTCCAAATTACGTCTGTATTTATTATTCAAATATATTAATACACCTCTCATATACGCCTTAATAGCATCCCAAACCATTTCCATAGAAATACCCTTATACATATTAATGTCAAAAAAAAAACCTTCATCTGTTTTTTACATTCTACCAGATTTTCCTGATTTCTAAACAAGTTTTCATTTAAACGCCAGGAGCGCCTATCTCTGTTGTCCTTATCAATCTCTAACCAGACTGGACTATGATCAGACATAGTTCTTGGACAAATCTTTATCTTCTTAATCCTAGAAAAAAAATCATTAGTGATTAATATAAAATCAATCCTAGAAAAAGATTGATGTCTATCAGAATAAAAATAATCCTTTTCTTGTAGATTTCTTTCTCTCCAAATATCTCGCAGCTCCAAATCATCCATCATCTCGAAAAAGGACTTGGGCAATTTAGCATGACTTGGAGTACTTCTAAAAGAGCCACTCTTGTCCATTTGTACATTCAAAACACCATTCCAGTCTCCCATAAAAATAAAAGATTTATAATCCAATTGAGTAATCTTGCTGTGTAATAAACTATAAAAGTCAGCTTGTTGTTGATTAGGAGCATATAATCCAACCAAAAGTGTTTTTTTGCCTTCTATTAACAAATCTACTATAACGTATCTTCCTTGTTTATCTGCTTCAATTAACTCCGCTGTAATAGTATTTTTGACATAAATAACCACTCCATTTTTCTTATTCATTGCAGAAGGAATAAATTGTGTACCCAGTCTTGAATTTAATAAATACTTTTGGTCCATAACTCTAATATGTGTTTCTTGTAAGTAAATAACATCAGTCTTAAATTGTTTTAAATATTGAAAAATTTTGGACTTCCGGGTGGCAAGGCGCCGCCGAAGACAGCTGTTTTCGGGCTGTCCGCTCCGCGGCTTTGTAGAACCGCCGAAAACAGCGCCGATCAGCTGTTTCGGCGGTTCGGAAGCCCCCTCCTTGGGAGAAGAGGAGGGGGTGAGTATCCAGGTAGGGGTAGAGCTCTCCGGGGCCGCCAGAGCTTAAAGTTCTAGCGGCTGAAGGATCGAGCCCCCCCGAAGCCTGTATTCCTCTGGGCTGCGCAGCGTTTCTGCTCCGTGCTTTTAGGAGCAGAACAAGGCGAACGCAACCATCTCTGCCTACAGGAAAGGACTTTGGAAGACAAGAAAGCAGGCAGAGCGATGCAGGAGAATAAGGAGTAAGTGGACTTTTGATCTTTGGCTCAATCCACATTGAAGACCCTGAAAGTGAAAGTGCGTAGTTGCAACAGTGGGGAAAGTATTGATGGGATATTTATATTGCTTGTAGTCACTTTATAAGAGCTAAAGTGTGGTAGATCTAATAGTTTATTGTTATTAGCATATGGTAGTTTATGATTTTTTTTTACTTTTATACCTTGTATTCAGCTCTGGGAAGTCGGAGAGGGGGGAGGGGGGAAGAGGAGGGTGGGAGGGTGGGACTGGATTGGGAAGGGAGGGAGGGGGTGGGGGTGGGATGTTAAAGATAAAATGTACTGAAAAACTTTTCAATAAAAAAAAAATATATTGAAAAATTTTCTTTCTCTTCTGTGGTGAATTTAAACCATTGACATTCCAAGTTAGAAACTTAGTCACCATCCTTAGCGACCCGAAGCTTTTGGAGCGCGTCTTCCAGGATCCCCTTAACATTCTTAGGCCGCGCCCCTCCCACAGCTTCGCTATAGGTATGCTTTGGAGGTTCCATAACTTTCTGTTGGTCCTGTTCTTGCTCGCGTCTCATTCGTCTCAAAGCAGCACGCGTAATCCTCTGGTCTCTTGCTTCTTCCAATAATGCTGAAATTTGATCCACTCCTGTAGCTTTCTCATCTGTCTGTGTTGTTCCTTTAGCACCTTGAGGCTTTTCCTCACCATTCTTCTTTGTAGACTCCAAAAGTGGTATGGGGGTTGCTTTTAAAACATTACTATAAAAATCACGTGCTTGCATCACTGTAATAAGACGATGTCTCGTGCCTTCATGCATCACCACCATACCCACTGGTATCTCCCATCTAAACTTGATATCACGTCGCCTGAGTTCTTGTGCTAGAAATGCAAACTCTTTTCTTCTCCTTAAAATTTTTGGAGGGATCTCTTTTAAAACCAAAACTTCTTGCTCTGCATTTAGAAGCTTAGTATTGTAAGAAGCTTGAATAACTTCATTCCTAATTGCTCTCTTTGTAAACTAAACAACCACATCTCTAGGTAATTTCCTTTGTCTTGCAATCCACGAATTGACACGAAAGATTTTATCTATGTCTCCTGCAATTCCATCAACTGGCCGTCCCAGCACCTCTTCCAGAGCCTCAGAGACTATTTCCTTCAGATCTTCTTTAGGATTCTCTTTCAGGCCTCTGATTCTCACAGCAAACTCCATTTCATGGTACTGCACCAATGTCAAATCATTATCAATTTTATACACCACATTCTCAGTCTCTAACATTTTTGCATCTAATTTAATATTATTTTGGCTGAGATCTTCCACTCTTTCATCCAAGCGTTCGATACATATTGCCATGCCTTGAAATGCAAGCAACATGTCTGCCCTTATTTCTGTTAACTTCTCATCCAGCTTTTCATCTATAATCTCAGCTATTTGCTGTGAATGCTTTTCCAAAGCATCTTGCAAAACTTTAACTGTCAGAGCAGGCAAAGGTGGAGCAATAAAGCTTGCAACAAAGACTGCTGCAGCAGGGAAGCCCCCGCACTTCTAATAACTTTGGAAGATTTAGTCGCCATTTCCCCCCACTGTTACTTACTGCGCACTTTCACTTTCAAAGTCTACAAAGTCCATTCAGCCAAAGATCAAAAGTCCACTTTCACCTTAATCTCTTGTATCGCTCTGCCTGCATCCTCGCTTTCCAAAAATCCTTTCCTGCTAGCAGGGATGGTTGCGAACGCCTTGTTCTGCTCCTAAAAGCACGGAGCAGAAACGCTACGCAGCCCGGAGCAAACCCAGGCTTGGGGGGGTCTCGATCCTTCAGCCACCAGAACTTTAAGCTCTGGCAGCCCCGGAGAGCTCTACCCCTGCCTGGGTACTCACCCCCTCCTCTTCTCCCGAGGAGGGGGCTTCCAAACTGCCGAAACAGCTGATCGGCGGTTTTCGGCGGTTCTACAAAGCCGTGGAGTGGACAGCCCGAAAACAGCTGTCTTCGGCGACGCCTTGCCACCCGGAAGTCCTGAATCGATTTTTTGACCAGTCTTACATGTACTTCTTTCGGGAGTTTATGTCTCCTTGCATAATTAGTTTGAACCCTATATGTCTCATCAATTTCCGCCAACATTTCATCTTTCCCTATGCCAAGCGCCTTTGCCATTAAGTTTGTCATCATATCCAGCAGATCTTCGCCTTTTTTTCCTTTAACATTTTGAAAGTGAAAGTAGTGAGCAGCCTTCTCCACTTCCAGGAATATCATTGTTGTTTCAAGCTCCCTATTTGCCCAAAGTAATATTTCACTTAAATCCTCTACTTTCTTCTCCTCCTTCTCCATTCTCACTTCCATTTCCTGTAGTCTTTGCTCATTTTTAATTGTTGCTGGATCCCCTCAATGGACTTCTGGCTAGAAGGGCTTGAAGACATCCCTAGCCCTTGTGGCGCTGCCCTCTTTCCTGCACTAATCTTAGTTAGATTCAGAATGCTTGTCATATTTAGCCAGATTACTCAATCAATACCACACTTTACAAATGCCTAATTCCTTTAGCCTTGTATAAACCTTTAACTATATAACAATATAATTATATGTGTATCTATGTCTTTAACAATCATATATATCATTTCTTAGCTAATTATTTCAATTCTATTCAATTCTAGCAGTCGGCAGTTACAGCCAAATGGTTATTAGCAGGCAGACAGATTATATATTTATGTTTTCCTATTTGATTTTCCAACTCCAAAATTAACTCCTTTTGTATCTTTCCCAACCACCAAAGGCCAGTAGATGTCCTACTATCCAGACTTCAGTTCCTAAATTGCTGTATCACTTACTCCATCTTAGGTCCGTTATCCACCCAAAGACCAAAGTTTAAAAGTTCAGAACTTTTCAAGACAGTCCAAACAATTCACTTTCCTTTGATTAATAATCCACAGACTTTTTCTCAAAAATTCAGTCTCCCAATAGTTTTCTCAAGAACTCAGTCTCCAAAACTCCAAAGTTTATCTTTTCCCATTGCTTTTCTGTCAGTTTGCCTACTTTCACAACTAATTTACAATCTACTGACTTCCTGGCTTCCTTTTCTTGTCGCTCACGCCTGTTGCCTTATCTCTCGTCGCTTCTCTCGCCACTTGCTCCCTCTCAGTAAGACACTCTCTTCAGGCCAGCGCCTCTTTCCCAAGCCCTCCCTTTTACTTTCAGATGTAAATATTTTGGAATTACTTTCTGTCAGCTCCATTCTATCGTTGTACCGCTAAGTCGATGCTAGCTCCATCCCTCTGTCAGATCTTCTTGTCAGCCATTACTGGCCTCCTTCTCCCCAGTCTGCTTGCATCGGGTTTTCTCCAGATCTCCGACACAAGCTGCCGCTCATGTAAGTTCTCCGGGATGCCTGCAGCTCCGGCTGTCCCTACAGGACCTCCTATGGCTCCGAAAAGCCGCCACAAATGCTGGGTGTGAGGTTGTGTGAAACAGAGAAGCCCATTCACACAGCCGCCCGCTCTGACAGCTGGCTCTGCCCCCCCCACCCAGAGGGTCACTTCATGCAGCTGTGCCATGATACAAAATCAGCAGGGCATTTTTGATTTGTAAAAACACTACATTTAATTAAAAGACAATTTTGGTGGCCATCCATGAAAAAGGACATAGAAAGCTATGTGGCCAGCTGCCCAACTTGCACAGCTTCTAAGAGGTTGCAAGAGAAATTGCCCGGACTGCTACAATCAGTGGCGAATCTCTCAGATGCCTGGAAAGAAATATCCATGGATTTCATAATGTAATTACCAGAAAGCAATGGAAACACTGTCATCTGGGTGGTTACGGACCTGTTTTCAAAACAAGTGCAATTTATTCCTTGCCAAAAAGTCCCTACTGCAAAAATCTTAATGCAACTATTCATGTAGCATATCTACAAATTACATGGGGCACCCCAACACATCATATCAGATAGGGGAGTGCAATTCATATCAGAGTTCTGGAAAGAATTTTTATCCCTCTTAGGAACCACCCAGGGACTGTCATCTAGTCATCATCCTCAGACTAATGGATTGACTGAATGTTCAAACTCAGTACTTGAGCAATATTTAAAGTGCTTTATTAATTTCCAGCAAATGAATTGGATGGACCTACTTCCTTTTGCAGAAGTTGCCTATAACAACGCAGTCCACTTCAGTACAGGCTATACTCCCTTTCAAGTAGCCACTGGCCAAAGTTTCAGCCCCATGCCAGAACTAACTCCAAACAAACCGACAATCCCATCACTGAAAGAATGGATATCCCAATTACAAAACACCTGGCCAGTGGTTAGGAAAGCCTTAGACAAAGCTAGAAGCAATCACTTCCAAGAGTTCTTCTTTCTTAAGATGTGGGATTGAAGTGGGTCCTGACAATTTACTAATATAATCTGATAAAAAAGCAATATCCATATTCAATATTTATATCCAAAAGTCATATATATAACTAGAATTAAATGAATACAAATTACTTCTTTTGTTTGGGGTGGTTGGACTAGATGACCTACAAGGTCTCTTCCAACTCTGTCTATTCTATTCTATTCTATTCTATTCTATTCTATTCTATTCTATTCTATTCTGTTCTGTTCTGTTCTGTTCTGTTCTGTTCTATTCTATTCTATTCTATTCTATTCTATTCTACTCTATTCTATATCATACCTTTGTATAGGCATTCGGAGTCACATACACATTCTCCCTTCTTCAGTTTTCCTCACAATACCACCCACTAATTGGCCCAAAGCCATTCCTGGAGCTTCCAAGGATGAGGCAGATGAGAATCTGGGTCTCTCTGTTTCTAATCCAGCCCCTTAACTACCACCTCAGACTGGCTGTGTGAGAAAATGTGGAAAAAAACATCCTTAATTATAGGTAGTCCTTGGGTTCTGAAGGCAATCTGGAATTGTCATCACTAAGCAATGTGGTTGTAAAGTACAACATCATATGACCATGCCACTTAATGATGGCAGTTCCAGCAGTCCCAATTGCTATCATTAAACGAGGGACTTGCATGACCATGACTTTTGACTTCCTGTCATCTTCCTCACTGACTTTACTTGTGGGAAGCCAGCAAGGAACATTGGAAACTGTGATCACATGACTGTGGGTTGCTGCAGTGGCCAGAATTCTGAGGACTTGTCATAAATCCCCCTCGTTCTGTGCTATCCCAAGTTTGAAAGATTGCTGAACAAGATGTCATAAATTGAACATCTTGCACCCTTCAAGACAAATTCATTTTTCAGCCAAGACTCTTTTCCATATCCAAAGAAAGGTGTACTATAGACCAGTAAACTAATTATTTTTATGTGTACCATTTTACAAGTTTAGGATGAAATTGATAATGAAACTGCACTGAATCACCCAATGACCCAAACCAATTATCAACTTTTTGCTCACTAGTCATCAACCTGTTCTCTTTGAGAGATTAGGACAGGCCAATGGAGGTTCAGCACCTTGCCTCTCCCCAGGCTTTATTACTGCTTCACCACATTAGCTTTTGGGGGTGGGGGAGAATGTTCTCTCTCTCTCTCCTCAGTTTAAGCCTGATGCCAAGGTACTCCAACCATAGAAAAAGGAGTACATTGATTAAAGAAGACAAAGAATCTTTAGAAATTGCATACATTATGTCAGAAAAAATAAAGTATGAGAAACCAAAAATAACAAAAAGAGTCAGGGTGTGTGTTAGAAATATAAAGAAAGCCAAACAGAATGTAGGTCCACTGTGAAGAGTAAATTATGATGTAGTTATGAGTGATGGTCAGGAGGCAGTACTTCTGAACTTCTATGTTTCATCTGCCTTCTCTCAGAATGGAAATGGAGCCCCAGCTGATCATAGTTATGCCACTGGGGAAGGGGGATAACAGCTTAGTATCTACTAGAGAGTCTCCAACAGTTTACCATCCAGCAGCTCACCAGTTCATGTGATAGCCCATTGATTAACAACTTGTACAAGTTGTATAATCTGGAGGTTCCTCACAAAGCCTGGCAAGAATCTCTTTTAAACTGGGACTTCCAGGTGGCAAGGCTCCGTTGCCCTGCTGTTTTCCATAGAGCTGCCAAAAACAGCAACAATCAGCTGTTTGGTGGCTCGGAAACCTGCTCCTCGGGCGAAGAGGAGGGGGTGAGCACTTAGGCAGGGGTAGAGCTCCCCTAGATCGCCAGAGTTAAACTCTAGTGGTTGAAGGGTGTGAGCCCCCCCCTGAAGCCTGAGTTTGCTCCGGACTCTGGGACGCCTCTGCTCCAAGGCTTTGGAGCAGAGCAGGACACTGCAACCATCCCTGCCATCGATAATTAATTGTGGATTACTTGGATGCAGGCAGAGTTGTGCAGGAAAATGCTGTAAAGCAAGTATTTGAACTTTAACTCAGAATACTTTGTGGAAAAAGTTGCAAGCGGTGCAGAAAGTGAAAGTGCGCAATAGAATTAAGCGGTGTTAAAATGGCTTCCAAACCAACTAAAGTTCCTAGAAGTGCTGGTGCCTCGCCAGTTCAGCGGTCTTCATTACAGGCTCTGATGCCTCCTCCTGCGGCACCCGCACCCGCACCAGCCTTAACAATAAAAGATTTGCAGGATGCTTTGCAAGAGGCTTTGAAAAAACAATCTCAACAAATAGCTGAACTTATTGAGGAGAAGAATACAGAAATAAGAGCAGACATTTTGGTTGCATTTCAAGGGCTTGCTGTTTGTACTGAGCATCTGGAGGAGAGAGTGGAAGAGCTTAGCCAAAATAACATGAGATTAGATGCTAAAATGATGGATGCTGAAACTGTGATGGAAAAGATTGATGATGATGTGGTTTTGCTACAGTATCGTGAAATAAATCTAATAAAATAAAAATAAATAAATAAATGGAGTTTGCTGTGAGAATCAGGGGTTTGAAAGAAGATCCTAAGGAGAATTTGAAAGAAATATTGGCACAGGCTCTTGAGCAAGTTTTGGAGCTTTCTGCAGAAGATATTATGGTGAATATAGATAAAATATGTCGTGTTAATTCTTGGATTGCAAGACAAAGAAAGCTGGATGTACAAAAGGACAAAATAGGCCTTTTTAGAAGTATGTCAAGTCATGCTAGACTGCCTAAATCATTTTTTGAGTTGAAGGATGACTTGGAATTGAGAGATGTGTGGAGAGAAAGGAACTTGCAATAAAAAGACTTTACTTTTTTCTCTGATAGGCATCAATCTCTATCCAGGATTGATTTTGTATTAATTACTAATGATTTTTTTTTTCTAGGATTAAGAAGATCAAGATATGTCCAAGAACTATATCTGATCATAGTCCAGTATGGTTGGAGATAGAAAAAGATAATGGAGACAGACGGTCTTGGCGACTAAATGAAAATTTGTTTAGATATCAGGAAAATGTGGAAGAGTGTAAAAAACAGATGAAAGAATTTTTAAAAATTAATATTCATAAGGGTACTCCTATTGAGATGGTTTGGGATGCAAGTAAAGCTTATATGAGAGGAGTGTTAATATATTTGAATAATAAACATAGACGTAAATTGGAATCTAGGCGGAAAGAATTAGAGGAGGAAATTAAGAAAAAAGAAAAGGCTTTAATTTTGAATCCATCTGATGGGAAGATCAAAGAGGTAATTATTTTACTAAGAGGTCAGTTTGATATGTTGATGGCAGATCAAGTGGCAACTAACTTACGGTATGCTAGACATAACACTTTTTGTAATGCCAATAAACTGGGTAGGTGGCTAGCTTACTTGTTAAGGAAGAAACAAAGGGCATGTAATATAGATAGAATAGAGTATAAGGGTAAAGTGGTGTGTCAGCAGAATCTTATTAAAAAGGCTTTTGTTGATTTTTTCTAAGTTGTATGTTAGAGATAAGATTCGAGATAGAGATATAGATAGATACTTGCAGGAAGCTAACATTCCTGTTCTTACACAAGAACAAAGGGAAGGGATGAATCAACTGATAAATGATGAAGAAATTCTTTTAGCAATTAAGCAATTAAAGGTGGGTAAAGCACCGGGAACTGATGGTTTGACTGCCGTCTATTATAAAAATTTACATTCAGAAATGGTGGAACCTTTAAGAGAATTGTTTAGGACAATTCAATTGGGAGAAGTGCCTCCATCGTGGAAAACAGCTTTTATTTTGCTGATTCCGAAGGAAGATCAAGATGCTACACAAGCCAAAAACTATAGACCAATGTTGCTTTTAAATACTGATTATAAGATATTTGCAAAAATTTTAGCTAATAGATTAATGAAGGTAATGCAGCAAGTGATTCATAGTGATCAAACTGGATTCATAAGTGGTCGACAAATGAAGAATAATGTGAGACATATTGTAGATTTATTGGAATTTTTGGAAAGAAATAATCAGGTCTCTGCAGCACTGATCTTTTTGGATGCTGAAAAAGCTTTTGATCAATTGGATTGGCAATTTTTGGTGAAAATATTGGAGAAAATGGAGTTTGGGGAAAAATTTTTACAACCTATTAGAGTAATATATCAGAAGCAAACAGCTCATATAATAGTCAATATTAGTTTGACAGAAACATGTAATATTGAAAAGGGTACAAGACAGGGGTGTCCGTTGTCACCCTTACTGTTTGTTTTAACATTGGAAATATTATTGATTTAAAATACGAGATCCAAATAAAATTAAGGGAATTAAAATAAGGGATCAGGATTATAGACTGAGAGCGTTTGCGGATGACCTGGTTATTACAGTAAGTCAACAGACTTAGTTGTAGAGTTGATGGAGATAATAATGTTATATGGGAAAGTTTCTGGATTTAAGATAAATACACAAAAAACTAAAATATTGTCTAAAAATATGACTATAGAACAAAAGGTTGTTTTAGAAGAGTTAATGGGATTTGAAATAGTTAAAAAGGCTAAATATTTGGGGGTTTATCTGTCAGCTTCAAATGTGAGGTTATACAAGAATAATTATGAACTGTTATGGGTAAAAACACAAAAAGAGCTAGATAGTTGGAAAAAACTACAATTATCTTTATTGGGAAGGATTGCAGCAGAGAAAATGAATGTTTTGCCAAAATTTTTATTTTTGTTTCAAATGATACCTATACTTAAAAAGGATTTAAATTTGGAGGAATGGCAAAAAGATATTAATAAATTTGTTTGGGCAAGGAAAAAGCCACGAGTTAAATTTAAGATAATGCAAGACACGCGTGAAAGAGGTGGTCTTAAAATGCCTAATCTTAAATTATATTATGAGGCTGCTGCTTTATCATCGATAAGTGACTGGTTTAATTTAACACAAGGGTGATTATTAAATCTTGAGGGTTATGATTTGTAATTTGGTTGGCATGCATATTTATTGTATGATAAGAAGGTGGATAATGTGTTTAAGATACATATATTAAGGTATGCTCTGTTGCGAGTATGGAAAAAATATAGACATAAGTTAAATTATTAGATACCAATTTGGGCAATACCTAAACATGTAATAGAAAATATAAACGTTGGATTTAAACATGATGAGACTACATATAAGGAAATTTTAAGGATAAAAAGGAATGTATGGCAATTAAAGTCATATAATATTTTAAAAGAAGAAAAGATTGTAGAAACTTGGTTCCAGTATGGGCAGTTACAGGCAAGATGGAAAGAGGATCAGAAAGTTGGTTTTTCGATAACTGATGAAAATTTGGTAAAACAAATTAGAGATCAAGGTCAAGCACATATAAGAAGGATATATAATGCATTGATAGAAATTGACTCAGAAACGGAACTTGTTAAAGATTGTATGATAAAGTGGGCTCAGAACTTTCAGGAGGTTATAACAATGGATACTTGGGAAAAGATTTGGGTTAGAAACGTAAAATTTACACAGCCCCAAAATTTAAGAGATAATTTTTATATAATGTTTTATAGGTGGCATTTAGATCCTAAAAAACTAGCAAGTATGTATCTGAACTGTCAGCCCAAATGCTAGAGGTGTGGTTGTGAGGATGCAACATATTTTCATATATGGTGGACTTGTAAAAAAATCAAAGCTTTTTGGATTAAAATTTGGTGGAATATGCAAAAGATATTTAAGAAAAAGGTAAGGTTTTCTCCACAGTTGTTTTTGTTGGGTATTATTACAGACTTTACTGTTATAGACACTAAATTGATGTTGAATCTAATCACGGCAGCAAGACTTTTAGTAGCGCAATATTGGAAGAAGGAGGAACTGCTGACTATAGAAGAGTGGACTTTGAAAGTTTCTAACTTGGCGGAAATGGCAAAGATTTCAGCATATTTGAAAGAACAATCGCAACAGAGATATATTGTGGAATGGAGAAGATGGATCGATTATATTCAGAATAAATATGGGACTAAAAAGTTTCATTTAGCATTTGAATAAGTAGTGGTTTTATATGATGTATTATTAGTTATTTGTTACTTGTTAGTAATATAATTATGACTATGGAGAGTTAAAGTGCGATAGAATTTAATATTTTATTTTTGTTGTTAGCATATTTTAGCTTATGTTTGTAAGTCTATACCCTGTATTTAGCTCTGGGAAGTCAGGGAGGGGGGGAGGAGGGGAGGGGAGGGCAGGGGAGGGTTGGGAAGAGGGGAGGGGGTGGAGGGAGTTTTTTCTATTTAAAAAATGTATTGTAAAACTTTTCAATTAAAAAAAAAAGAATCTCTTTTAAACCTGATATCTAGAATTGCACAGAGCACTGAGATGGTATCTGACCACTGCTACATGTAGCAGAATTACAGATTTCTGAAGCAAAGAAACATATTCTCTTGAGGCAGCCAAAAGTTGCACTCACCAATTTAGCTGTTATGAGACACTACTGATATTCAGCTTGAGACTGTTGGAAGTCAGCACCCACCCTCCCTCCTAGAAAAGTAAATATTTTAGGGGGATATTAAAAAGGACAGAATATTATATTTCCCCAAAGGAATAATGAAAAATCTTAGGCAAAGACAGCCCCAAATCTCTACCACCACCCCAAGCAGAAACAAAGCAGGCCAGTGCTCAGAAAGACTGTAGCCAGGAAGCTTAGAGCTGATGGGATTAGAAAGACAAAAATCCCTAGAACCAAAAACCCCTCACCCAAACAATCCAACACAGGACATAGCCATCAGCTATAGCCCCAAGGAAGCAGGATATGACTTTAGGACATAATAGGATTAACCCACCACCATCAGAATACCAAAAAGGACACACTCAAAAGCTCAGGTCAAACTTCATGCCATAGGAACAGGAAACAACTCCAAACACAAAAGCCCAAGAAGGTATAAAAACCCACCACTCCCAGCTACGTGTGGTCAGCTTTCCCAGAGCCACATTTCTATTTGGCTTTGCTCTTCAATAAACTACAACTTTCTTTCTAAAACAGTCTCCATTTTGTTTATTCCCAGTTTGGACTGGACCCTGATGAAGATTTTTATTTCAACAAGACCATCTATAATTTCCATATATTTTTCACAGGTATTTCACAGGTATTCATACCAACATAGTATCCCCTATTTATACTATGCTTTGGACCTCTGTATCCTAGGGGCAATTAGTTCAATTTTATTCTGTTATTTTTCATCCTCTTTACAACTGATGTGTCAATCTATCCAGAGAGGAGTAGAGAAATAGTGTCTTCTAGAATGTTAGCTACCTGTTCTATTTCTGGGTTACTTACAACTTTTAGGATGCATGTCCTCCACTTTTTCATCATTCAAAACATTAATGTAATATTAGGAAGTACAGGTCCCAGCATAGATGGCCCTTCCTAATTATGATGATGCCAAAATGAGAAATATGCAATTGATGGATTGAGGTAGGCTACACTGTTTTAAACTTGCATCATTGCATCACATATCAGTATGTAAACAGTGATGTTTGCAGACTACAATGTTATAACACACATTTTGTCACTTTCTGCTGCTTCTCCTGTGGATGTTGGTGGGGTTCAGGACTGAATCTTATGGCACCACATGCAATACCTCTCTTGCATTTGATAAGGAATTGTTGATAAGATCTATTTAAATATAATTTTAAAACATGTCAGGACATGCTTCAAAACCTCATCCTAAGAAAGGGACGCGATGGCTCAGTGGGTTAGGACGCTGAGCTTGTCGATCAGATGGTCGGCAGTTTGGCAGGTCGAATCCCGAGTGCCGTGTAACAGAGTGAGCGCCTGTTACTCGTCCCAGCTTTTGCCAGCCTAGCAGTTCGAAAACATGTAAAAATGTAAGTAGAGGACTTCCGGGGGTTTCCAACCTGGCGGAAATGGCGAAGATTTCAGCATATTTGAAAGACCATTCACAACAACGATATATTGTGGAGTGGAAGAAATGGATTGATTACATCCAGAATAAATATGGGACTAATAAGTTTCATCTAGCATTTGAATAAGTATATTGCTTGTAGTCAATTTATAAGAGCTAAAGTGCGAGAGATTTAATAGTTTATTGTTGTTAGTTTATGGGAGTTTATGATTGGTTATTTTATTTTTATACCTTGTATCTAGCTCTGGGAAGTCTGGGGGGGGAGGGAGGAAGGGGAGGGTGAGAGGGTGGGATAGGGTTGGGAAGGGTTGGGGGATGGGATGTAATAATTAAAATGTACTGAAAAACTTTTTAATAAAAAAAAAAAATGTAAGTAGAAAAATAAGGACCACTACAGTGGGAAGGTAACAGTGTTCCATGCACCTTTGGCATCTAGTCATGCCAGCCACATGACCACAGAGACGTCCTCAGACAAGCGCTGGCTCTTCAGCTTTGAAACGGAGATGAGCACCGGCCCCTAGAATCGGAAACGACTAGCATGCATGTGCAGGGGAACCTTTACCTTTTTAAGAAAGCAGAACTCATGGAAGAAAACTTTTCCAAAAGGAACCTTTATTAGGAGAAGCTGATGGCAGGCTAATCCCCAGGTGTTAAGTCCATCATGGGAAAGGGGAGATAACATCAGGCCAGCTCTGGTTGTAACAGTGATGTTTAGGCAGCTCTTCACACCTTCTCTTGAGAGTGCCTGAGGTTACATTCCTTTCTTTCTCCCCCGCTTTGCTAGCTCAGTTCAGAAAGAAATAATGCAGGAAAGCAAAGTGTTACATTGTAGCGATAGAGGAAGTCATGGCAATAAACCCACAATCACTCCCCTCTCCTCTCCAGGAGTATGGCAGAACCCAGGGAGAGAAAAGAATGGGAATTGGGTCAGGGAAGGAATATGAAAGAGAAGTAGGAAAGCAAGATAGATATGGGTTCTGACTATTAGCTATGGGCCCATTTAATAAACTTGCTAATCTGCTAACTAGTTTTCAGATAAGAATATCAGTCTCATCTAATATCAGTCAGGATACAGTATATTTGCACATCCATAGTTCAGTAAAGTCCATAATTTAATAAAGAATTAATTTGGTAAAATATGAAATAAAATTAGATTGATATGATATCAATAATGCATGATTTTCATTAATCACTTCATTGTCATCAATATGCATAGAAATTCTGTTTTTGTTCTCCTATAGCTTCCTCCCACGTGTGGTTAAATGTTCCTTGGATTTCTTCCCCAACACACCTTTCCTTATCCCAGATAACAGAATAACAGAGTTGGAAAGGAACTTGAAGGTCTTCTAATCCAACCCCTTGCTCAGACAGGAGGCCCTATAATATTTCAGACAAATGGTTATGAAATCTCTTCTTAAAAACTTAAAGTATTGCAGCATTCACAACTTCTGGAGGCAAGTATTTCCACTGATTAATTGTTTTAACTGTCAGGAATTTCTCCTTAGTTCTAGGTTGCTTCTCTGCTTGATTAGTTTCCACCCATTGATTCTTGTCCTGCTTTCAGGTGCTTTGGAGAATAGTTAACCCCCTCTTCTTTGTTGCAGCCTCTTAGATATTGGAACACTGCTATCATGTCACCCCTAGTCCTTCTCTTCATTAAACTACACATACCCAATTCCAGCAACTGTTCTTTATATGTTGTAGCCTTCACTCCCCTAATCATCTTTGTTGCTCTTCTCTGCATTTTTTCTAGAGTCTCAACAACTTTTTTATATTGTGGCAACCAAAACTGGATGCACTATTCCAAGTGTGGTCTTACCAAGGCATTATAAAAGATATCTGGTATTTCAACTGTTTTCCAAAATTTTCCAAAAACAATGGATTGAGACCAATCCACAGTTCCTTTATGATCAATCCAAAAGTCCTTCATGACCAATCCGCAATTCTTAGGATGCAAATGTTGTCTTTGGAGATCTGAATTCACCCAAGGTTGCTAACTCTTCAAAGACTATGTTTCTGTTTAACTCCAACTGGGTTCCTGATCCAGGATGTAGGATTTTCAAGACTGCAAAATGGCCAACTGTTTTGGAATTGTGGCTGCATTGTGGTACAAGGTTTCTTGGGCTTACTGGTACATAGAGTTTGGCCCCTATCCATGCGAGGCCATCCCATAGAGTGTAGTTGTCTTTGTGCTGCTTGTACCAGTCCTTTTTTGGACAGAACCAACATTTAAATGAGATCATCAGCCATCTGGGGCTTCACTTTGCTCTATGCCTGGGTGATTTGGTTGGAGGGGATGATGAAGTTGACAACCTCTTCTTGGGTACTATTGTACTACTGCTGCCTGGAAATATTTTCTTCCATGCAAGTAACATAGGCTGAAAATGAAACAATTGATACCTTTAGGACATTCTTAGTGCTCCTAGGTTTTTGTGATCCAGCCACAGCTCAAAGGGATTTTTGGTGTCCTTTAACAAATGTCTCCAGGTGATGAGTGACCAATGCACTGCATAGGCTTCCTTCTCCCAAACCACCCACCTGCAGTCTGCCTCAGAGAGCTTCCTACAGATGTAGGCACATGGCTGCAGGACCCCCTGTGGGCTGTTTTGAAAGAGGACAGTGCCCACAGCCACATCACTGGTGTCTGCTTGGATGACAAAAGACTCATCTGGATTGGGGTGTTTGAGGGCAGGTTCAGCAGCAAAGAGTCACTTAAGGGTTTCAAAACCTGCCTGGCACTCCATAGTCCATCTAAGTGGTTGGCTCAGTTGAGGTTTTCCCCTCTCCTTTGGTTCTAAGCAGATTAGTTATTGGTAACAGGATTTACATGAATGCAGGGATGAACTGTTGGTGAAAGTTTGTGAACCCCCAAAAGCTTTGAAGTTGTCTCCTTGTGTGGAGGTCTCCCACCTGAGTAAAGCATACACCTTTTCTGGATTAATTTCTACCCCTTTGTGGGAGATGTGGTTGCTCGAGTATCAGTTTGGTTTTGTGGAAATCACATTTGAATAGTTTTGTGTATAATTGCACTGTGCAAAGCTTTTCAAGGACTGCTCTTACTAGTTTAACATGTTCATCCACAGTTTTGGTATATGTCATTTAAATACACCAAGGCACCTTTATATAAATGCTTGTGCAATACTTCATTTATCAGCTGCATGAACATAGTGGGCACCCCTTGTAAGCCAAACAGGAAGACTTGGAAACACCCTAATGGGCAATTGAAAGCTGTGTTCCATTTGTCTCCCTCCTTGATTCACATCCAATATTATGCTTCCCTCTAGTCTAATTGGTGAAAAATTTTCTTTTCACCAAATGGCTCAATATGTCTTTCATCAGTGGCAAGGGATATACATTCTCCACACAAATCACATTCAGGTTGCTGTATTCAATGCACAGTCTTAGAAAGCCATCCTACCAACTGTCCAAACTTGGTCAATTAGAAAAACCATTGTTAACAAAAGTACACTTTACTAAAGCCAAGTGGTTACAGAGAAGCAAAGCCAGATTTGGGGTTTTCATGTACAAAGCATGTGGTTAACTTTTTCCTTGCTACCCCCTCCCCCCTTGGTTATCTCTAAATGTCCAATTGGATTTGTGTAACAGTCCCAGGCTTCACGGGCTGGGTGGTGCTACATTCTATAGTGTTACCTTGGGACTGTTATTGGCTCTAATAGGATGCCACGATGTATATTTTTGATTCATCTCATACTAACCCTCCCCCTTATCCTGCCCCGCTGTTCCTCCCCACCTTTGTGTATGGCAGATTGACAATAAGTGAAGCATGGTGTAGCAAGGGACAGTCCTGACATTCTGCCCTTCCTGGAAAAGGCTAACCCTGGGCAGAAATAAAAAGAGAATTGGGGTTAGACAATATAATTATTTAGACTTGTCAAGGTATATGCTGTGAAATTGGCAGGTAAGATGGAGTGAGAATACATGGTGAGCATCAAACCACTCAGTGTCCAAAGGGGGAAAATCTTTCCATAAGACTAAGTTTTGCAGTTTGCCTCTATGAAGGCAAGGATCTATTTAACTTCAAAATGTTGTTCTTTTTCAATTAATATGGGTGGAAGTGGTGGTTTCATTGCAGGATGCAAGATGACGTTGTTGCAGTTTTCATGAGGCTACAATGGAAAATTGGATAAATGCATTTAAGATGTATGGTAATTTGAGTTCTACAGTCACTGGGTTTATAACCCTAATGATGGCGAAAGATCCAATGTATTTTTGCCCCAACTTTTTACATGGTTGCCTAGACTGTAGAAACTTGGTGGAGAGGTACACTTTATCCATCACTTTGAAGTCCTTTTGAGGTGCCCTCTTTTTTTGTTAGCATAATTCTTGTGTGCCTCCCTGGCCTCTTTTAGTGCTTTACAGACCTCCAGCCAGGTGTTCTGTAAAGTTTTCACCTAATCCAAAACTTGGGGGCAGGGTTCTTCAAGGCTTTCCAGAAAGCTAGGAGGGTAGAGGCCTGCCTGATCTAATGCTGCTGCTGGTGGTGGTAGTGGTGTTCCACAGGACACCAGATGCCACTGAGAAGGCAGGTGACAACATTTAAAGGAAGGGACCTGGAATATGCCTACCCTATCTAACCTGATAGAACAGGCAGTTACCCTCAGGACACAAATAGCCCAGCCCTGTGTAATGCAGGGCTTTAAAGGTGATAACAAGGACCTTGACTGGACACAGAAACTGGAAGCCAATTTAGCTTATCCAGTACTGGTGTAATGCAAACATATGATAGGGGACCAAGAATTACATGTGTTACTACATTCTGGACCAGTTTTAACTTCTAAATGACAGACCAGTATAAAAAGTATTGCATTAATCCAATAGGAAATGACCAGAGCATGAGTGACCATGAATAAATAGTGATGAAGGCATAAATTATTGCTGTAAGTTCTTTGCACTCCAATATAATGGGCTCTGACAGTAATTTGGGGAGTCAGGAAGAATAGTTGCAGTCTATACAATGGTCTGATAAACAAAATCTGAGTCCAAAAGAGTGATGGGGCTAGAGAAAGTGTCTCAGAAAGGTCCTTCCCTAGCTCTTTAGGAAGCAAAGATAGGGAAGTGGCGGGGTTTGTTTTCCATCTTACAACATTGTTCCTGTGACCATGCAATAAACTCACATGGTTTTAATTTAATGTCTGAACTACCTTGAATAAAATAGAGCTGGAAGGGACCTTGGAGGTCTTCTAGTCCAGCCCCCTGCTCAAGTAGGAAAACCAATACCATCCAAGTGACTGTCCAGTCTCTTTTTAAAAACCTCCAGTGATGGAGCACCCACGGTTTCTGAAAGCAAGCTGTTCCACTAGTTAATTGTCCTCATTGTTAGGAAGTTTCTCCTTAATTCCAGGTTGCTTCTCTCTTTTATCAGTTTCCAACCATTGTTTCTTGTCCTGCCCTCTGGTGCTTTGGAGAATAATTTGATACCCTCTTCTTTGTGACAGCCTCTCAAATACTGGAATACTGTTATCATGTCACCTCTATTTTTTTTCTTTTCTTTAGAATAGCCAAACCCAAGTCCTGCAGCCATTCTTCATATGTTTTAGACTCCAGGCCTTGCATCATCTTAGTTGCTCTTCTCTGAATTTTTACCGAGGTCTCAACATCTTTTTTTGTAGTATGGTGACCAAAATTGGTTGCAGTATTCCAGGTGTGGTCTGACTAGGGTTTTATAAAGTGGTACTAATACTTTCCATGATCTTGATTCGATTCCCATGTTTATGCAACCCAGGATTGTATTAGCTTTTTTGGCTGCTACTGCACACTGCAGGCTCATGGTCAAGTGATCATCCACTAGGACTCCAAGATCCCTCTCACAGTTACTGTTTCTGAGCCAGGTTACAACTAATCTTTATGTATATCTTTGATTTTTCCTGCCTAAATGTAAAACTTTGCTTTTCTCCACATTTTGTTGGACAGGGCCCATTGTTCCAGTGTGTCTAGATCTTTTTGAATCCTGAGCTTGTTTTCTAGGGTGTTGGGTATTCCTGCCAGTTTAGTGTCATCTGTAAATTTCATGTGTTCCCCTTCTATTTCCTCATCTAAGTCACTGATATATTGAAGAGTACTGGGCCTAAGATGGTGCCTTGTGGTACCCCACTGCTTACTTCTCTCCATGTGGATGTAATACCATTGAGGACTACTCATTGAATATGGTTTGTTAGCCAGATACAAATCCATCTGGTGGGGATGTTGTCTATTCCACCTTTTTCTAGCTACACCAAGCAGTAGATTGTGATCTACTTTGTCGAATGCCTTACTAAAATCTAAGTATACTATGTCCACAGCATTTTCCTGGTCTACTAATTTGGTCACTTTATCAAAGAATGAAATAAGATTGGTTTGGCATGATCTGTTTTTAACAAACCCATGCTGGCTACCAGTTATAACTTTGTTTGCTTCTAGTTGTTTGCAGATCTGATTTTTTATTTTATTTTCTAGGATCTTCCCAGGAATTGATGTTAGACTGATTAGTCTGTAGTTTCCTGGGTCTTGCTTATTTTTATTTTTGTTTCTAGTTTGTCTTTTGCAGTATTTTTTTGGAGGGATGTTGGGCTATAATTTTTGCTTGTATGAAGACTGATGCAAAGTATGAGTTAAGCAGCTCTGCTTTCTCCCTGTTGCTTGTTACTTCCTTGCCATCTTCTCTCTTTAGTTGACCTACAGTTTCCTTGACTTTTTTCTTTGTATTAATATGTTGAAAGAAACTTTTTTTTATTATCCTTGATTTCTGTTGTAAGTCTTGGTTCATTTTGAGCCTTTGCTTTCCTGACTTCATCTTTGCATGTTCTGGCTGTCTGCTGATAATCAGCCTTAGTTATGTGTCCCTCTTTCCATTTTTTGTATTTGTCCTTTTTTGATTTTCAGTTTGTCTGAGGCATCTTTGTGCAGCCATGCTGGTTTCTTCTTGACTTTCTTGTTTTTCTTTTTCAGTGGTACTGTGCTGGACTGGGCTTTTATGATACCATTTTGGAGAGTTTCCCATTCTTCTTGAGTTGTTTTCCACTTTAGGATTTTCATCCAAGGAATCTTTCATAGGTTCTTTCTGATTTTGTTAAAATCAGCTCTTTTGAAGTTTAAGACATTAGTTGAATTACTTTCTATTGCTTGTGTTTTCATTATACTGAATTCCAGTATGACGTGGTCACTTTCCTCCAAGGTTCTGGCCACCTCAACTCCTTCTATCGCTTCTTCTTGATTAGTAAGAATTAGGTCAAGTTTGTCTCCCAGCTGATATCTGGGTAGTTGAAGTCTCCCATTACTACTGTGGTATACTTCCTATATACATTTGTTAACTGGTTGGCAAAGAGTCCATCTATTTCTTCTGATTGCTTGGGTGGCCTGTAGTATACCTCTATGGCAGTGTCACTTTTTTCCCTGGGTCAATACCCATATAGATTCTGGAGGGCTTTTATCTTTGATCATGTGCATTTCTGTAGATATGTAGTGTTCTCATACATATAGTGTAAACATGAAGGACTAACATTCAGGTGGGGCTGATGCTGAACAGAACCAACCCTAGCTCACCACTAATCAACATATCAACTTTACCACGGTAGTGTTTGTACTGTTTGGGAACCCCATGAATCATTTTTTTCTCAGTTTGTTTTCCTGAAAGAGTTTAACCTATCAACCTAATAACAGCAACATGGCAATAAAACATTTGTTTCTATTGTCTACATTGTAAAAGTTGCTTATCTTTGGGTTGCAGATACTGCATAAAATTTTGGAGGAGTGTGTATGAAAGAGAGAGAGAGATGTTAAGCCAAATCCACATAATTTTTTTTCAAAATGCTAATTGAGCTGTCATTGGTAAATATATTGACCACAAGATGGCAGCAAAGAGGCAGAATTTTACATCTCTTGGGTGTCATCTCCTGGTTGTCTGGATTTGTGCAGTTCCCTCGCACATGCGTGCTAGTCGTTTCCGACTCTAGGGGCTGGTGCTCATCTCTGTTTCAAAGCCGAAGAGCCAGCACTTGTCCGAGGACATTTCCGTGGTCATGTGGATGGCATGACTAGATGCCAAAGGCACACAGAATGCTGTTACCTTCCCACCGTAGTGGTCCCTATTTTTCTACTTGCATTTTTACGTGCTCTCGAACTGCTAGGTTGGCAGAAGCTAGGACGAGTAATAGGCTCTCACTCTGTTACGCGGCACTCGGGATTCGACCTGCCAAACTGCCGACCTTCTGATCGACAAGCTCAGCATCCTAACCCCTTTTATATTATATAATATAATTTTATATTATATAAGGAGCCCCTAAAACATAATATCTATGACATGGAATATTATTATTCACTGTAAATTAAAAGTAACACAAATTACAAAATTGCTGTAATTCATTGAAGGAATTGCATTCTTACTGATTACACTAGTGTTCTGGTCTTCTTTACAACTAAGTAATGAAAAATACAGTTAGTCCTCAGTTGCCCTGTTTGGTGACCATTCAAAATTACAATGGTAGTGGCAAGTAATTTTACAACCAGTCTTTACATTTCCAAAGGCTGGAGACTAAAGGCCTGGAGACTAAAACATACGAAGAACAGCTACGGGACTTGGGTTTGGCTAGTCTAAAGAAAAGAATAAATAGGGGAGATATAAAGCTATCTTCGGAATACCTGAACAACAGGCCAATGCAGAGAAACAGATGACCTCATGAGTCATATCAAGTCATAAGTGGGGTGTTTTGATACCTGGATAAGAAGACTATGTGGACTGTGTGGATGCGTTCTCAAAACAATTTTTTTCCTGACCTTAATCTCCTGCTACAACTAGAGTTCAGTCAGAAATCTGAACAAATTTGACAGCAGAATGTTCATAGCAGTTATATCCCAAATGGCCTGCAGAAGAGCCATCCTTCCCTGAAGGTTGGGTGAGATTTTATAGACTCATTCCTCTCTTAAGTAAATAAGACAAATTCTCCAAAAGAGAATTTTGGCCTGGAGTGAAAAAACAAACAGCAATTCAGCCATACATACATACTGTATACATTCTCATTTTGCAGTCAAAATATCAAATCTTAATGAATATTAAATTCTCAACATAAAGAGCACCATGAAGTCTTCAGGAAGCTTCGGACAACATGTAAAGGAATACAGTGTATACGAAAGAGCAAAGGGTCCTTACCTTGAAGTTGACAGAAATTACCCATTTCCTTTTTTCAACCTGTAAATATCCATATACAAAGAAATACATATTCTGTGCAGGCAAGCAAATAATGTACATGTAACAAAATCCTCTGAAAATTTAGAGCTGAACAAACTAAATCATTTAAAGGAAAAAGGAGTATTTTTCTCAGCACTGTAACAGATTCCTTGAATATGAATACAAATATTTATCACTATTTTTAAAAACAAAACAAATCAACCCTCATTCATGCACCAGATAATTTCTTTAAAGTCCACTGCATTCTATAACTCTGGGTTTTTTTCCCCCCCTTGTTCCTTATATACATAAGAAGCCTGAACCTCGGGAGAAATTCACTCCATTGTTAGAAATAGCCAAAACTGGCTTGCAACTAGCAAAGATGCCAAGATTTTGCACCTTGCTCTGTGACCTAAAGCAAAAATGACATGAACATTGACAAATTTGACAAGGAAATTTGTGCAAAAAACAACTTCTATTTGGCTAGCCAAGCAGCAAATATGTCGGATGATATGCTTTATTAAGCAATCCATTTTTCAGCAATAGCTGAGCCATCTGCAAAGGTTAGCATGCATCAGGCTTTCCACAGAATTTCATCTGCGTCTGCAGCTAGGTGCAACACACAACCACATTTTTCATGTACATACAATTTTGGATGCAAATTGAATACTTGATGAAAGAGGTGACCTTCCAGATTGACTTCAACATATAGTAAAGTCAAAGGAAGAAAAGAGCCAAAAGACAAAGGCAAATCTACCCAATTTCTACTGGGAAATGTGGGGTGGTTAGCTTTGGGAATCAGAGGCTAACCAAATCCAAGAAAGAAAGTGGAAAAATTAAATAGTTTGTAAAAGAGGGCAGAAAAATAAAGTCTTTCACTTATAAAATTCTGAGTTAATAATTTATTCTGAACTTCCACAATTTCAAATCTGCTATATTCAGAAGCTGGTAATTTATAAAGAAAAAGGACTGATAAAGCAGACAGAAAATGTCTAAAATAAAACATCAAATAAAAGTTATACTTAATCAACTGACAAAAATGTTCCTGGGGCAAAGAGTTCCAGAATTTACATGTGGCAAACAAGATAGTTCTTTTCCTTGTACCCATTAACTGGACCTGGCAGCTGTTGGGGAGTTCTTCTCCTTAAAATCTTAGAATAAATAAAACATGTTTTAAGCCTGGAAAACAAAAGGAAGAAACTGAGATCACTCTGGCTTTCAAAATTCTGTTACTACAGCTTGCATAAATTTATTTCAAACTTGTAAAGTTGGCTTTCTAGTCTGGCCTGCATCAAATGGTATACAATTAGAATTTAGTTTATCTAAAGGCATAAAACATTTATCATATAAAGGCATATATCAAGGCATAGCTCACAGCAGTGATATAAAGTAATGGTTTTCCTTTAAATTGATATCAGTCAATGCAGGAGATAGACAATATGGCATAGCTTGTAACTCTCATAGATGATTGGATGATCTCCCAGTCATGTAGTTGAGTGGGATGACCCTATCACCCATTGTGCTATGCATATCTATTTCCCTTGGGTCCTACCTCTTACTTTTCTTATTGGGATGGTAGACCAAGACATAGATGCCAACTGTTATAATAACACCAATTCAGATCAGCCTCTAAGCAGGTTCTAAGGAGGAGATGATAAAAATGGGAAAGCTGGTCTCCTATTTTATTGGGCAAACTCTAACCTACTGATCAGCATTCTCATAGCTTATTTTGATAGCAAATTTAGTAACTTTTGAAATAGGACTAAACCTCCCCAGGATCAGTAGATCAGAAATGGAGGGCTTTCCCATAAAACAAGACAACCTCTATCATCTTACCAACCTGATAGTAATGGGGTCTGAGACATTATAGGTTTTCACAAATATTTATCAACCTATCCAATAATCAGGATTTTCTCTGCCTCCTCATCCAAATTATTAATCAAAATGGCCAAGGACAAAACAATGTGGCATTATACTTAATATCTCCAGTTTGATAAAGAACCATTTATGAATACTCTCTGAATATGATTTTGAGACAGCTATGTAATCACTTAATTGTCATACTATCCAGCTCACACTTAATTGTCTTGCTGATGAAGAAGTCATGGGATACTTTGACCAACATTTTCCTGAAATTAAGATAGATTATGTTACAACATACCAACAGTCTATTAAGGAACTTTTAAGATAAATTATCTGATAAAAATAAGGTTAGGATAGAATGGCAGATAAATCTGTGCTAACTTCTAATGATTATTGTAGTATTTTCAAAGTACTTGCAGGTCAAACTGTTTTTTGATCAGCATTTCCCAGATGACTAGTCTGCAGTTGGCTGAATCATCCTTCTTTTTGTATTAAGGGATAATTTTTCACTTTCTCTAATCTGGCACTTCAGCAGTTCTCCAACATTTTTCAGAAATAATGTGCAAGGGTTTGGCCAGACCACCATATTATCCTAGGTCCGTGGTGGCGAACCTATGGCATGAGTGCTACAGGTGGCACGCCGAGCCCTCTCTGTGGGCACGCACGCTGTTGCCCCAGTCCTAGGCCTTCAGCTGGGCTTTATAAAACCTTTTCACTTTAGGCCTCCACCGCCATGTACAAAAAAACCCCCTTCAATCAATCAATCAATTTTAACTTCTCACAGGGAAAAAAAAGTTCTCGCAAAGTTGGAGTTGATTGATTGAACTTTTTAGTCCCACCCAGTCTGCCATTACCACTGCAGCCACGCCCACCCAATTGGCCACACCCATCCAAAGGTCCACACCCGCCTGGCACCTGATTACATAGGTGGGTTTTGGGTTGCAGTTTGGGCACTAAAAGGTTTGCCATCACTGTCCTAGGTCTCTAAAAGGTTTGCCATCACTGTCCTAGGTCCTGAAAAATTAAATGGTGTTTCTATTAGCTCAAGTTTCTACCTACCTCTTTGTCTTGTATTTCACAATTTTTCTTTATTTATTGGATTTTTAACACATCCCAACTCTGAGGTATTCTGTGTGGTTCCAGAGAAAAAGGCACAGAACAATAAATATTTCCTGGTTTGAGACTTAACCATTGACTGCTTGTCCAAAGCTGGCTGAGAAGCTTACAAATGCTGATCACATGGGACAGTGCAACTGTCATCAATACATACCAGTTCCCAAGTGCCTGAATTTTGATCACATGATCATAGGGATGTTGCAACAGTCAGAAGTGTAAAAACTGCTCATAAGCAGTGGTGGAATTCAGCTGGTAGAACCGGTAGCTAGATTTTGCTGAGTTCAGAGAACTGGCTTAATGCACAGTGCTTCCAGAAATTGGGTCTAGGCCTCAGAGGTCTGGAGGACTGCCAGAAGTGCACGGATGCCACTTCCAGAAGTCCGTTCTAGGCCTTGGAGGCCCAGGGCTGCATTCAATAAGAGAACCAGTTGTTCAGGTATTTGAATCACACTACTGCTCATAAGTCACTTTTTTCAATGCCATTGTAACTTTGATTGGTCACTAAATGAATGGTTGTAAGTCGAGGACTACCTGTACCAGACTCTTTAATCTTTTTTTCATCAGACAGGTTAACTTTCAATGCAAAATTGCCAACCCATTTTCAAACATATTGAAACAATAACAAATCAGTATTTGATAATTCATGTAGCCCAGGGGTCTTCAAACATGGCCCTTTTATGACTTGTGGACTTCAACTCCCAGAATTCCTAAACCAGACACATCTGGCTGAGGAATTCTGGGAGTTGAAGTCCACAAGTCATAAAAGGGCCATGTTTGAAAACCCCGATGTAGCCCCTCATGACTATCTCAAAATTTTGAAAATTGTTGACCCTTAATAGAAATACAAGCATTATTATCTTGATTTATATGTTCAACAGATTGTGGATATTGTTCTATGTTTTCCAGAATTGCTTCTGGGAAATGGTGGTCATATAAATGTTAAAAATATATAAAACCTGAAAATCATTATAGACAGGTGCGTTACTGGACTGGTTGCCAGCTGTTGTGAAGGCAGCCATGAAACCTCAGCCATCCTGCCCTCCACACACAAAAGTTGGACTCAGTGGGGTGGAAAGAGGGCATTCTTGGGTGCTATTTATGGGCAAGACACTTGCATACTGCAATGTGCAATGGAGATTGGGTGGAAAGAACTCTGTACTTGGGATAAGGCAGTTCAAGTACAAAACTTGTTCAAAAGGTACAGAAGCAACTAGAGAAAAGGGAGACAAGGAGCACCGAAACTTAAAAGAATTCACACTTCTTCAGAAATCCAACTGAATAGGTTTGGTAATGTGACAGAGAGCACCTGAATTAAGAGCATCTGAATACAGGAACAGATTAAAAAACAATTTTATTAAATGTTTACCATCATCCACCATCCAAGGGGAAGATATGGATGATACCTTTCAAAAGAAAATTGGAATTTTTCAAAGAGGCATAAAATAATAATGATGGGGTTCTTTAATTACCATAGCAGCTGTTGGGAAACAAACTGTGTCAAGCATAGTCCTTCTAAACGTACTTGAAGTTGGCAAGAGATGCTAAGAACAATACAAAGGGCTTGGTCAGAGATATCGAGAATAAAAGGAATAGAAAAAAATCAGCTGATCAGTTGTTCAGTGAAAACAGATAGATGCAAAAACAGAAGAAAGGGGAAATGTAAGTAAATATTGTCCTTTTTTTTTTAAAAAAAGAGAAGAGAATCTATGGGCTAAAGTAAAGGTAAAGGTTCCCCCGCACAAGCGTGCTAGTCATTTCCCAGTCTAGGGGCCGGTGCTCATCTCTGTTTCAAAGCCAAAGAGCCAGCGCTTGTCCGAGGATGTCTCCGTGGTCATGTGGCTGGCATGAGTAGACACCAAAGGTGCACGGAACGCTGTTACCTTCCCACCGTAGTGGTCTCTATTTTTCTACTTCCATTTTTACGTGCTTTCGAACTGCTAGGTTGGCAGAAGCTGGGACGAGTAACAGGCGCTCACTCTGCTACGCGGCACTCAGGATTCGATCCGCCAAACTGCCGACCTTCTGATCGACAAGCTCAGCGTCCTGTATAAGTATCTCAGAAGATTCTAGGGCACATCATAAATAAAATAACTGTAAATCTTAAAAATGCTAAATTCTTTAATAAACTGAGAATTATAAAGATGCAATATAACTTTAGCAAAGCAGTGAAAATGCTGATTTTCAAGATAATTAAACCTATAATATATCCCAAAAAAATCACATTGTACTTGAATGTTTCTCATTGAAGTGGAGTGTAATATTGAATGGGGCACCCCTAAGATTTAGTCATGGGCTCCTTTTACTCTTCAAAATTCTTATTAATGGCTTTATTGATAGAGGGGACAATTATCACAGAATCATACAGTTGGAAAAGACAATAGAGCTGCTGAATGATGACCATTCAAGCCTCTTGCAAGAGAAAACCTATCATGGTTTGTGGCAGCTCAAACAATCAGGAAGTTCCTCCTAACATTTAGATTAAATCTCTCCTAACCCTCCTTCAAATGTGATATCCAGAACTACACAGAGTACTTGAGGTAGTGTCTGATCAATAAAAAATGTACAAAAGATCTTTCTTGTAAATAATAACAATATTTTTTTCTAAATAAGCAAAACCTGCATTTGCCTGCTTATTGTAGCTGACATGGAACAGTAAAGACTCAGGCTAAGAAACTAAGCTACAATTTCATGATCTTTACCACAGGGTACCATTAACCATTTGATTTCTATTCCTAAATGCAGAATTTGGCATTTATCTTATTCAGTATCATTCAGTTATTTTCCAAAGTATTTTCCAACCTATCAAGATAATTTTGAATTTTTATTTTGTCTTCCATAATGTTAGCTATGCATTCCAGTTCTGGGTCATCTAAAATTTGAAAAAGCATTCTCTCCACCTCTTCATTCAAGTCATTAGTGCAGGCTAAGGAGCCTTATAATGGTTTATTATGAGTGACATGTTTATTATGAGTAACATATTCATAATAATTTGTTTTAAGATATCACCTGCTGTAGATTTCCAGCTGATGGGACTTTAGTTTAATGAATGAATGTCTCCTTTTTGAAGATGGAGATGACAATTGCTCCCTTCCAGTTTTTTGTAATCTGACTAGTCCTCCAAAAGGATTGCAAAGATTACAGGGCGAAGGGTTTTGCACACATCTCCATTAATTCCTTCAGTATCCTGGGATGTAATGTACAGTAACTGGCCCTCAACATTTAAACTAGCTACATTCCCCTTTTACCTTGTCCTTATCTTTTTCTAAGCTGAGTTCCTGCCCCCTTGGTGGATAGAGGAGCATAATGATGACCATCTAGAGCAGAGGTGTCAAACTGCCAGCCTGCGGGCCAGTTTCATCATACCGAAGCCTTACCCACCCCACTGCCGCCAATGCAAAAAGAGTCATGATATGTTGTGGTGAGTTTGTCACATGACGTGGCAAGTTTGACACCCATCATCTAGAGTCCATTTCCCTTCTGAGAGAAAAGAGATGCAAAATAATCATCCATTACTAATTCACTACTTCACAATGGATTTCACCCTCTTTAGCTCTCTTTTTATTTTTATTTTAATTGGTTTTGTTTCTATTTTATTTTACTATTTCATGTGCAAACTTTTTAATTTCATTTTTTTAAATGAATGTTTTTTAAAACAATCTTGGATATTCAATCTTGCAATATTGGCATATAGATATGATGCTTTTCTCTTATGCATTGTTGTCATGATATAGCCGCACAACAAATATATAAGGGTCTATGGGCCAGCATGGAAGAATGGTACAATGGACTGACATGATACATAACTGGAACGTTAATAGAAACATTGAAATGTAAGGATCCTAAAATGCTTCCCTGCTTCACTAATTTCTCCACGGGAATTGCATCTGACAGAGGCTCCATCTACCTCTTAAGTTGTGGATGACAATTGAATATGAGTCAACTGTGCAATGTGACTACACAGACATAAAATTAAAAAATGGCAAATACAGTTTTTGACTTTATCAAAAATAGCTTCTAGATCATGGGAAATAATAGCTCAATTTTAATTCTAAATTGGTCATGTTCTTCCCAGCTTCTTGTGTTTAGTTATGGCAATCACCATTCATTAGGGACTCAAACATACTAAAAGAATGATAACAAGGATGATCACTAAAATCAAAGCATGTGGAGAGACAGTGAAGCAAATAAGAAAGTTTAGCTTTGAGAGAATTGATAACAGAGTTAAGGTACATAAAGTGGTACTATATGGAGGGGGGGAAAACACCTTATTGTTCCCATCTTCAAGCATGGAATCATAATGGTCTTTCATTTAAAGAAAGCAGATTCCAGTTGAATGTTTTTTTAAAAAAAAATCCTTCCCAACATTAAGAACAGTTAAACAGTGGAACCAATTACCAAGAGAAGTGGTGGGCTGCCATTCACTGAATGCATTCAAGCAGAGGTTCAGTTATCTGTCTGGGTTTCTTTAATTTGGAGTCCTGAACTGAGCAGGAGGCTGGACTCAATAGCCTTAATGGCCCCTTTCAACCTTATCATTTTATGAATGGGGGGAAAAAAATCAGCAGTTGCTGCTGAGAGTGCCATCACACACAGAGAAACCTTGGTGATAATGAGGTATGATTGGAGCCACAGCAATTGAATTCAAATCTATTTCCTCTTCACTGCTCACAGACTTACTATCTGTCCAAAAAGGGAATACAAAGATCAAGGCAGGACATGAACATATACCACTACCACCCCCAAATTACTATTTCTTTTTACTATTTTTGGAGTGTACCATAGCCTTTCTAAAATCTTGGCCCAATATTGGAGGATTAACTTTGTAGAGAAATTTTGAGACAGAATAAATTGCACAGCTCCATTTCCCCTGCCTCCAATTAAATTAGAAACCATCCCAAATCCAAACACAGATATCTAATCCTAATATATGATATTTTATTTTGTTTTTCCTCTCCCAAAATATCTGAAATTGGATTTTCTTTTTCTCTTCTTTTCTTTCTTTTTTTTGAACTCGTTCATTTGGGTGTTTTTTTTAGTTGATACATGTGTTTGTTTGTTTTTTGTTTGCTTACAGTTTGTTCGGAGGATTGCTGGTAAACTGAATAATTGCCTGTTTGCTTAACTTCCACAATTCTTTTCTTGTTTATTTGTGGGTACTTAGATGACCTATCCAATAAATTTTACCACTGTAATAAGCTTGTCTTGAGTTCCTGATGTAGGAACATGTGCTCACTCCTTTTTACGAAGCAGGAGTGTAAATAAAACAAACTACAGCAAGTACTGTAATTTGATTCTTCAAAAAAGGAAAAAAAACAGACCCAGGAAACTATAGGCCAATCAGCCTAACATCAATATCAGGGAAGGAAAAATAATTAAAAAAACAGATCTGAGAACATATAGAAATAAATAAAATTATAACTAGCAGCCAACTTGGGTTTGTTAAAAACAGATCATGCCAAACCAATCTTATTTTATTCTTTGATAAAGTGACTAAATTAGTAGACTAGCAAAATGCCCTGGATATAGTATATTTAGACTTCAGCAAGGCATTTGACAAAACAGACCACAACCTACTTCTTGGTAAGCTAGAAAAATGTGGGATAGACAGCATCACCACCAGATGGATTTATAACTTGCTGACAAACTGTACTCAACGAGTAGTTCTTACTGATATTACATTTATATGAAGGAAAATAAGCAGTGGGGTACCACAAGACTCTTAGATGAGAGAATTGAAGGGGAATTTATCAAATTTGCAGATGACACTAAATTGGCAGGAATAGCCAACATCCCGGAAGACAATCTCAGGATGCAAAAATATCTTGACAGACTTGAACAATGAATGAATGAATGAATGAACCTTTATTGTTAAAGTACAACCATGTATACATTGAGATGTGATGAGCCTCCCTTTGTGCCCCCCCACAACTCACAGTGACAACAAACTCACCATCTTGTTACACCATGTGAGCTAATTGCACAATTAGAGACCAGAAAGTTGGTATTTTAATAACTGATGGAAATTTGGTAAAACAAATCAGAGATCAAGGTCAAGCATATATAAGGAGGATATATAATGCACTGATAGAAATAGACTCAGAAACGGAACTGGTTAAAGATTGTATGATAAAGTGGGCCCAGAATTTTCAGGAAGTTATTACAATGGATACTTGGGAAAAGATATGGGTCAGAAATGTAAAATTCACACAGGCTCAAAATTTAAGAGAGAATTTTTATAAAATGTTTTATAGATGGCATTTAGATCCTAAAAAATTAGCAAGTATGTATCCGAACTGCCAGCCTAAATGTTGGAGGTGTGGTTGTGAGGATGCAACGTATTATCATATATGGTGGACTTGTGAAAAAGTCAAAGCTTTTTGGATTAAAATTTGGTGGAACATGCAGAAGATATTTAAGAAAAAGATAAGGTTTTCTCCACAGTTATTTCTGTTGGATATCATTACAGATTGTACTGTCATAGATACTAAATTGATGTTGAATTTAATTACGGCAGCAAGATTTTTAGTAGTGCAATATTGGAAGAAGGAGGAACTGCCTACTATAGAAGAGTGGAGTTTGAAAGTTTCAAACCTGGTGGAAATGGCAAAGATTTCAGCTTATTTGAAAGAACAATCGCAACAGAGATACATTGTGGAATGGAGAAGATGGATCGAATATATTCAGAATAAATATGGGACTAAAAAGTTTCATTTAGCATTTAAATAAGTATAGTTTTACATGATGTATTATTAGTTATTCATTATTTGTTAATAATTTAGTTATGTTTAAGGGGAGTTAAAGTGCGATAGAATTTAATGTCTCTTTTTTGGTTAGTTAGCATATTTTAGCTTAAGTTTGTAAAGTTTATACCCTGTATTCAGCTCTGGGAAGTTGGGGGGGGGGAGGGTAAGGGGGAGGGAGGGAGTGAGTTTATGTTTTTAAAAATGTATCTTAAAACTTTTCAATAAAAAAAAGGAATTTGCTTTTAGCTTTCTGCTTTCTGTCTAAAAATTCATCCCTATCCTTCCTTTTCTTAATTTGCTCCTTATTTATCTCTATCCTCTCTGCCTTCCTGTGCTCAGCCAGTCTTTCTAGTTGCCCTCAGTTGCCTCCATCCATTGCTCCTCTGAGGTCTCTTCTACGTTCAGCCAGTTTTTCTGTGCTCAGCTGGTCTAATAGCCGGTTTTTTTGAGCTGGGCAGGTTTGCTAGTTGGTTTTTCTCTGCTGAGTAGGTTTAATAGCTGGGTTTTCTCTGCTGGGCCTTTCCACCAACGGTCTCCATCTGCCACTCTGCCACTCCATCTCTGGCCATTGCTCTGTCTCCGACAGTCAGCCAGGTTCTCTCAAGTTGCCGGTCCGGTCCTCTGCTGCTACACTGTCTTTGTTGTGCTGCCTCGCCACCACCTGTAGGCCTCCTGGTTCACTGCTGTCACCACCCGCCACCCCTGCACCATCCCCAGCCACCATTTCAGAAGCAGATCTGGACCCCATGATATCAGTGGTTTTAACAGCTGAGGCAATTTATTTTTTACAGTATATTAGATATTCCAGGAAAATTAATACCTTTAAAATCCTGCAAGTACATGGAAACTGTAGCAGACCATTTGCCTATTGGGGGGAATTCTTGAGTTTTTAGGTTTGCAGTGTCCAGGAGGTTTACAAGGGGAAAATGTTACAGCTTTTTGTTTGTTTCTTCGCTCATTTGGAATTTTGGGCATATGCCCAGAAATGTGCAGAACATGAAATAAGTATTAATAGGGAGGGAGAACATGGATCTAATTTATTTCCCCATTGTGTAAAGTGATTTTTTGTTTAAATTATTATTCCAGAACCTGTAGTAGTTCATTGTTTTGAAATCAAAGACTGTGAATCATTATTAAACTGCCTTTGGGAATTGGGAGGGGGAAGTAGAGGTAGTGTGGAAATGCCAGTTTTAATTGGTGGACCTATGGACAAATTTCATGAATATTCTGAACATCTGAAGAAGGCCAGAAAAGAGCTAGGAAACAAGTGATTGAATCCAATTCCACTGTTGCAGAGGTTTCCCTTTATTATGATTTCTCTCATTCTTTTGCAGCCTTGTTTGAGGCTAGCTGTTAGCACATTTGGTTTGCTGCATTAAGCAATTTTGATTGCTCTTTCCTCTGTATGATTCTTCTTTATTTGCTTCCTTTTTGCAAAAAGATTCAAAAATATTAATTAGTCTCCATTCGGTCAATTTCTTTGTTAAGTGTAATCTGATTTTTTTCCACTTGCCACTTTAAAAACATTTCATATAATTTTCTTTATTTAAATCTCATTTATCTCAAGCCCTACATTTATATGATATACCTTGATTGCCAGTTTCATTTTATTTATTTTGTGAACTCTTTTGAATAATTCCTTTCATTTAGTTCATTCCTCATTTATCACTTTCTCACTTATTGTTATTATTAAAATACTCTTTTATGTATGTAATTTCATCATGAATTTATATCTACTGAGGTTTTTTTATTTTCTGTATTACATCTTGTGTTATGTTCTCTTAATTATTTTTGTATTTATTGTTAGGCAGTTGCACTTCTGCAACTGTTATCCATTATTCATATTTTTATTTTTTCTTGTGAGATGCAGTATTTTTTTACCAGTAGCATAGGTGATTCATTTGTAATACTTACTGTGTTTCCTCAAAAGTAAGACCTACCCTGAAAATAAGCCCTAGATTGATTTTTGGGGGAGGGCCTAATATAAGCCCTACTCCCAAAATAAGCCTTAATTTTGGGATGAGGCACACACCTAAAACTCAAGCTAGGGTTCACCTCACTGGCCCACTTCTGCGGTGCCCCCCGGCCTGCATTTTGCTATTAGAGGCCTTCCAGAAGGTCTCTGCTGCTGAGAACTAAGATACGGATTCAATCCAGAGCTCCATTCTCAGCTCCAGAGGCATTTCCTTTGGCCACAGAAGAAGTGGGCTGGCTGGGCGGGGCTGTCAGTGCCGCTGCCACAAGGTGAGATGGTGAAAATGACACCTCCCAAAAAATAAGACCTGGTGCTTCTTTTGGAGGCAAAATAAATAAATAAATCCAGTTCTTATTTTTGGGATGCAGTGGCTCAGTGGGTTAAGACACTGAGCTTGTTGATCAGAAGGTCGGCAGTTTGGCGGGTCGAATCCCGAGTGCCACGTAGCAGAGTGAGCGCCTGTTACTCGTCCCAGCTTCTGCCCACCTAGCAGTTCGAAAGCATGTAAAAATGCAAGTAGAAAAATAGGGACCACTACGGTGGGAAGGTAACAGCGTTCCGTGCGCCTTTGGCGTCTAGTCATGCCGGCCACATGACCACAGAGAAGTCCTCGGACAAGCGCTGGCTCTTCGGCTTTGAAATGGAGATGAGCACTGGCCCCTAGAGTCGGAAACGACTAGCACGCATGTGCGGGGGAACCTTTACCTTTACCTTTCACTTATTTTCGGGGAAACATGATACAAAGGGTAGAGAACACAGAGAGGAAAGCGGACTTAGAGAAAGTGCCATTGTTTTTGCCTCCAGACTCTATTAGATATGTTGTTATCCCTGTCAGTTATTGTAGCCAGTTGGAGACAAAGAACCATCATAAAGCATTTTCTCTTACATGGGGCCATGTGCTTCCATTGGTTATCCTGCACAGCAAATACAAAAAGACACTGTCCTTGTGGCTCTGGAGAGCTGAAGACCATTGGACACATACTCCTTCGAAGCTCAATTTATAGAGATATTTGAAAAAAATGTATCTTCCCAATAAATGATAGGTATCCTGGCCATTCTGACACTACTTATCTCCAGTGGCTGCTTCAGGATGAACGGACTGTGATTAAACCACAGGTGGCTAGATTTTGCGCAGCAGCACTGGGGATTCGTCAGAAGCAGATGATTAATCCATCATAGCTATTTTACACAATTAATGCAGCAAACCCTCTTGCATTATCACTCTCTTACATTTTAGTATTTAATAACTATGAGCTTCATAGTTTAAGGATTGATATTATATTATAGTTAGGCCGTGCTTTGTTTTGCTCATGTGCAATTGACAGATTGGATGCCAAATGGTGATTTTAATATAGATTTTATCTGTTATTTATTATTTTATTGTAGAATTTTTACCTGGATATTTTTCAAGTGTTTTTAACTTGCTCTGGTCTTAGATTATATTAAATATTGACTTGACTTGACTTGACTTGGTAGCCATAGACATCACAGCAAACTAATCTCTTCTTATTTTATTATACATGCTTCATAGGTATTTGGTCATTGTCTGTAATAAATGTTTGATTTGATTTGCACTACTTTCCTCTACTTTATTTTGGTGCCTGGGCCTGCTCACTTTATTATAAAACCAGAGTGCAGTGTAAGAGAAAACAGCAAGTAGTAGCATTACCAACTGACCTCCTTCCTGCCTAATATTACATGGCCATTGTGGGGTAATTGTGGGAGCCTTATATAGGGCAGGGGGTTGGACTAGAAGACCTCCATGGTCCCTTCCAGCCCTATGATTCCATGTTATGTACAGACTACCATTATTTCTATTCTCCAGTCCCTCAAAGACAGTTTGAAGGTTATCCATGATTGTCTTTTCTTCTGTCAACTTCACAGTGTTGAACAGAAGGAGAATAAAATATAACCCCAGCAACTGCTCCACACAACAGAAATGAAAGTGTTTCCCAGTCCTCCTCTTATATCCTGCTGTAAGTATTTGTCTGTATGTGAGTATATACATATATATGTGTGTATATGACATACACACAGAGAGACTCTCAGGTATTGTAGCAGTAACTCTGAGAATGAGAGATTAGAGTCTCTATCATTCTCCTGCAGAAGGGGTATATTGTGTAGTGGGTTCTAGACTGCATGGAACGATGCCAGACCGATGAGTACAGCATAGCAGCTCTTTATTGATGGCAGAACTGTACTGAGGGTTTGGGGTTACCTGAGTCCTTATATATACCTGGCCAGGTATCCACCTGGCCAATCCATTTGAACCTGCTATTCCCGCTGAGACATAGCCCAATCCGCATCAGTCCTGGTACAGTGGCACCTGGTGGTATAAGTAGCGCTTTTGCTATGTTGTGCCCCAAACCCATACACAACACCCCTCCCCTTTTAAGAACAAACAATAATGATTCACACAACAACTACACACTAGAACACATTAAGTACAATTTAACCATTACAGGTCAATCCTACCATGCCCTTCCGCCCCCCTCATGACCTAACATAGTCAGCCAGATAGGCTGGTGGCCTATTTGCCAGTGATGACTGCCTTAGGGTTTCCCCCTTGACTTGGACAGCAGGGTCAGTGGATATGGCTAGGTTGGGCTTCTCATGTTGACTCGTCCCCAGGTCAGACCCTGCGACTGGATTGTCCTGATCATCCTGAGGCAGTTGTTGTTTGTGCTGACCCAGTCTCTCCAGGAACAGTTCTGGGTCCCTGAAGTCCTCCGCCAGCTCAGGTTCTTCATGTTGATCTGTTGGTTGTGAAGAATGGCTCCCCTGTTGATTTTTTCCCAGTGGCCTTTCAGGAACCCGTCTCCTAACTTGGTCTATGTGTCATCGGATCTGACAGTCCCCCTCCACCCCTACAATGTAGGACAAAGGCCCTGTTCTGTCAACCACCATGCCAGGAATCCACGCATGTCCCGGCCCATAGTTCCTGGACCAGACCAGTTCACCTGTGTTTAGTTCCCTAGTTGGGTTGGGTTGCACTGTCTCTGCAGCCACCCTGTTGGGGTGTAGCCTGTCCAGCTTGGTGATGAGCCGTCTGCCCCAATGCAGTTCCGCTGGGCTCTTCCCTGTTGCTGTGCACAGTGTGGAATGTTGAGCCAGCAGGAACTGAGCCAACCTATGATGCCAGTCTCTGCTGATGATGTGCTTCAAAATGTCTTTGGTTGTTCTCACCATGCGTTCTGCTAATCCATTGGTTGATGGGTGAAAGGGCGCAGATGTGACATGCCTAATCAAGTTGGCCTTCAAGAAATCCTGGAATTCAACAGAGGTGAATTGTGGGCCATTATCCAAGACCAACACATCAGGAAGGCCATGTGTGGCAAAGAGCCCCCTGAGCACTTGGATTGTCCTGGCCAAGGTCATACTAGTGACTGGTACTACCTCTAACCATTTGGAATGGCTATCTACCACCACTAGGAATAGCTGACCTTAGTATGGACCAGCGTAATCGATGTGGACCCTGGATCATGGAGTGTGTGTTGCCTCCCATTTGTGGACAGGCGCATGTGGCAGTTCAGGCCTGGACCTTTGGCATACATAGCAACTGTGCACCTGTTTCCTCTATGGCCTTGTCTAGGCCTGGCCACCACAGGTAACTCCTAGCTAACACCTTCATCCTCACTATACCCAGGTGCCCTTCGTGTAATGAATCTAAGACCCTGTCCCTTAGTCTCTCAGGGACGATGACCCTGCTACCCCACAAAAGGCATACCTTATGGGCAGACAACTCATGCCTCTGAATAAAATATGCCTGAAATTCCAGACCTGGGCTCTTCTCTTGCCACCCAGTAACCACCCTTGCCAGGACTCTGCTCAGGACCCTGTCAGCTGTTGTTTCCGTGGCAATGTCCTTTGCGTGTAGAGGGCATTCAGGTAATTCCTGGATGGCCAGTATTTGTTCTGCAGGCGCTGGATTGGGTTCACCGTCTGTAAGAGGTAGCCTACTTAGTCCATCAGCGTGACCCATATCCTTTCCTGGTTTATGCACTAGTTTACAGTTGTACGCGGATAGGAATATGGACCACCTGAGCATTCTAGGGGATAGGATTTGAGGGGTTTGCCTGTTTGTCATGAACAACCCTAACAAGGGCTTGTGGTCTGTGAATATGGTAAATTCTCTGCCATACAAGTAGTCATGGAATTTTTTTGACTCCAGCCACTATTGCCAAGGCTTCCTTATCGATTTGTGCATAATTTCTCTCAGCGGTTGACAGTGTCCTAGAGTAATAGGCAATGGGTTTTTGTTCTCCATTCTCTTCTAAGTGACTCAAAACTGCACCCACTCCATAGGGAGAAGCATCACACGTAATGCAGATGGGTTTTTTTTTTCCTATGAAATGAGTGACAGTGGAATTACTGGATAGTAGTTCCTTAAGAGTTTGAAAACTCTGCTCATGAGCCTTGGTCTAGGTCCAAGTATCTCTCTTGTCTAATAGTCTGTGCAAAGGCTCAGCAATGGCTGCTTTGTGTGGCAAGAATGCATGATAGAAATTAAGCAACCCCAGAAAAGCTTGCAACTCTGCTTTGTTCTTGGGTGTGGGGGCCATTTTTATTGCCCTTACCTTGAAGTCAGTGGGATGGATTCCCTTGGCATTGATCCTGAACCCCAAAAATTCTGTGGATGCAACCCCAATTTGACATTTGTCCTTCTTAAGTTTGAGTCCTGCAGCACGAAACCTACTTAAAACTGCCTGTACTTTCAGCCAGTACTTCTTCTGAATCCCCAGCAATGAGAACATCATCAAAGTAAGGGCATACCCCAGGAATGCCCTTCAGAGTCCTCTCCATCACCTCCTGAAAAATTCCTGGAGCTACAGAGACACCGAACTGTAAACAGTTAACTCTGAAAGCTCCTCTGTGTGTTACAATTGTCTGAGCGTCAGCTGTCTCCCTGGTAACCAGGAGTTGCTGGTACACCTGCGCGAGTTCTAGCTTCGCAAAGATGGCACCGCCCTGTAATGAGGAGAGGATGTGGCTGATCATCGGAACCAGGTAAGCGTGCGGATTAAGGGCCCAATTTACCAAAGCCTTATAATCCGCACAAATTCTCACCTCCCCATTAGCTTTCATTGGGATGACAATGGGGGTCTCCCACTCTCCTCCTTCTACCGGCTCTAACACCCCCTGCTCTACTAACTTATCCAATTTGCTCTCAATCTTGTGCTTGAGAGTGAAGGGAACTCTCTGGGGTTTAATTCTCACGGGTAGCATATTAGGGTTCAATTTAAATTTAATGGGTGGCCCATTGTACCTGCCTAATTTTCCATCGAATATGCCCGCAAACATTTTGCAGACGGATTCGAGGCTTCTGGCCTGGGTGCTATGGATTCCCAAGATCCCTATACCCAGAGCCTCAAACCAATCCAACCCCACTAAACTAGTCCTCCGGCCCTTGGCCACGAGAACATCCAAGTGCCCAGAGAAGTTCCTAAAATCCACTGATAGAGTAGCCTCCCGCCTAATTTTTACCGGGGCATGTTGAAAATCGGTTAGCTTTAAACTGGTAGGTCTCAGATGAGCCCACCATTTGCTCTGGCCACAAACAGTTTTAAACGTCTCATAAGAAATTATTGAGACAGCGGAGCCAGAGGCAAGTTCCATCCTGCAAGGTACACCTTGCAGATGGACCTCTAGTTTAATTTTGGGGGTGATCAGCTGGTTGATTCCCATGTGGGAAACGGCCCTCTGGGTCTCAAAAAATTTGGTAGTGATGTGCTGGGGGGTCTTAATACCTTTCAGTGATGTGACCATCGGTTGCAGTTCATGCAGGCTGTCCCGGGAATGATTCTGGCAAACAGCTGCAATGTGTCCTGTCTTGCCGCATGCCTGACACTTTGCAGCTCAGAATTTGCAAACTGCTCTCGCATGGTGCCCGCCGCAGCCAGCCCAGCACATTTTGGAACAGATTCTATGCAACTGCAACCGATACATTTGTTGCATTTGCTGGCCGTTGTGGGCTTCTGCTGATTCCCTTGATTGCTGTGCCTCGGTTGTCTTTGATGTACAGCATCGATCTCTGCCTCCTCACCCGCTTCACTTCTCCCACTGTTTGCAGCTTTCCCGAAATGGACAGATCCTCCTGGGCTGCTGGGTCGGGGATGAGGACCCAGATTGTTGGGGGCAATAAGCTGACTTTGTAATAATGCCGCTTGGGGTGTGTGTGAAAGC
>JAKJMR010016802.1:74756-110740 GCA_024449315.1 Daboia siamensis
TACAATATAGAGATATGGAGTTTGCTTTGAGGATAAGAGGATTGAAAGAGGATCCAAAGGAAAATTTGAAAGTGTTACTGGCAGAAGCCCTGGAACCGATTTTGGGCTGTCAAGCAGAAGAAATTATAAGGGATATAGATAAAATATTTTGTGTTAATTCTTGGATTGCCAGGCAAAGGAAACTACCTAGAGATGTGGTTGTTTATTTTACAAAGAGATCGATCAGAAATGTGATTATCCAAGCTTTTTATCACAATAGATTTAAAGTTGCTGATCAAGAAGTTTTAATTTTGAAAGAAATTCCACCGAGAATTTTAAAGAGAAGGAAAGAAATTACTTTTTTGGCAGATGAACTAAAAAAACATCAGCTTCAGTTCAAATGGGAGATACCAATAGGCTTGGTGGTGAATTATTCGGCACGAGATACCGTCTCAACACAGTTTTGAAGGCACAAGACTTTTATTCTAATATATTGAAAGCAGGTTCTCCGCCATCCCCAGAATTTAAGGAAGAAAGGAAGATGGAGGGCGACAGACACAAATGGAGAGTACACAGGGAGATGAAGTCATTTCGTGGATGGTTAAAGAACTTCAGCAAACTTTGGAAACTGTGCAGCCCCAGGCATCGTTAGAAGAGGTTAAGGAACAAAGAATGACATGGGCTGCAACTAGACAAATAAGACAAGAACAAGAAGAATAGAAATCCACAATTATATCTCAAGAATCTACTTATAGTGAAGCAGTGGGAGGAGCAAGACCGAAGAGGCAGGTGCTTGTGGTTTTGCAAGACGTGCTCCAAAAGCTTCAGGTTGTAAAAGATGGCGACAAAGTTTCTAACCTGGAATGTTAATGGCTTAAACTCCCTGCAAAAGAGAAGGAAAGTATTTCAGTATTTGAAACAATTTAAAAATGATGTTGTGTGCTTACAGGAAACGCACATTCGTGTATCAGACCAAAAATATTTGATAAATTCCAGACTCGGTGTACAGTTTACTGCGTCTGCTTTATATAAGAAAAATGGAGTAGTTATTTATGTAAAGAAGAATTCAACAGCCAATTTAATTGAAGCTGATAAACAAGGAAGATATGTTATAATTGAACTTTTAATAGAAGGCAAGAAAATATTTTTAGTTGGACTATATGCACCTAATCAACAACAAGGAGAATTTTATAATTTTTTACATAATAAAATAATTCAATGGGATTATAAATCGTGTATTTTGATGGGAGATTGGAATGGAGTCTTGGACGCACAGAAAGACAAAAAAGGTCTTTTTAAAAGTAATACAAAAGTGATTTTGTATTAACTACTAATGATTTTTTTTCTAGGGTTAAGAAGATTAAGATATGTCCAAGAACTTTATCAGATCATACTCCAGTATGGTTGGAATTGGATAAGGAGAGGAAAGATAGAAGATCTTGGAGATTAAATGAAAATTTGTTTAGATATCAAGAGAATGTGGATGAATGTAAAAAACAGTTGACAGAATTTTTTAATATAAATATGCATAAGGGTACTCCTATTGAAATGGTTTGGGATGCAAGTAAAGCCTATATGAGAGGAGTGTTAATATATTTGAATAATAAATATAGACGTAGATTGGAATACAAGCGTAAAGAGTTAGAGGAGGAAATCAAGAGGAAAGAGAAGGCTCTAACTTTGAACCCATCTGATAAGAGGGTGAAGGAAACAATTACTTTGTTAAGAGGTCAGTTTAATAGGTTGATGGCAGATCAAGTGGCATCTAACCTGCGGTATGTTAAACGCAATACTTTTTGTAATGCTAATAAGCCGGGTAGGTGGCTAGCTTATTTGTTAAGGAAAAAACAAAGGTCACATAACATAGATAAGATAGAATATAAGGGTAAAGAGATGTTTCAGCAAAATTATATTAAAAAGTCTTTTGTCGAATTTTATTCTAAGTTATATGCCGGGGATAGAATTCAAGGTTTAGATATAGATAGATATTTACAAGAAGTGAATATCCCTGTACTCAAGAGCAAAGGGAAGGGATGAATCAATTGATAAATGCTGAAGAAATTATTTTGGCAATTAAACAATTAAAAGTGGGTAAAGCACCAGGAACAGATGGTTTGACTGCCATTTATTATAAAAATTTACAGTTAGAAATGGTGGAATCTCTGAAAGAGTTATTTAGAACAATTCAATCTGGAGGAGAAGTGCCTCCATCGTGGAAAACAGCTTTTATATCGTTGATTCCAAAGGAAGATCAAGATCTTACCCAAACCAAAAATTACAGACCAATATCACTTTTAAATACTGATTATAAGATATTTGCAAAAATTTTAGCAAATAGATTAATGAAGGTTATGCAGCAAATGATTCATAGTGATCAAACAGGATTTATAAGTGGTAGACAAATGAAAAATAATGTGAGACATATTGTAGATTTATTGGAATTTTTGGAGAGAAATAACCAGGTCTCTGCAGCACTGATCTTTTTGGATGCTGAAAAGGCTTTTGATCAATTGAATTGGCAATTTTTATTTAAAGTATTAGAGAAGTTTGGGGATGAGTTTTTACAATCTATTAGAGTAATATATCAGAAGCAAACAGCTCAAATAATAGTTAATGGTAGTTTGACAGAAGCATGTAATATTGAAAAGGGTACATGACAGGGGTGCCCGTTGTCACCTTTGTTGTTTGTTTTAACACTGGAAATATTATTGATTAAGATACATGATTCAAATAAAATTAAGGGAATTAATATAAGAGATCAAGATTATAGACTGAGAGCATTTGTGGATGACCTGGTTATTACATTAAGTCAACCAACTCAGTCGGTTGTAGACCTGATGGAGATAATATTGTTATATGGAAAAGTTTCTGGATTTAAGATAAATACGCAAAAAACTAAAATATTGCCTAAAAATATGACCATAGAACAAAAGGTAGTCTTAGAAGAATTAACAGGATTTGAAATAGTTAAAAAGATTAAATATCTGGGGGTATATCTTTCAGTTTCAAATGCGAAATTATATAAAAATAATTATGAATTGTTATGGTTAAAAATACAAAAAGAGTTAGATAGTTGGAAAAAATTACAATTATATTTATTGGGAAGAATTGCAGCAGTGAAAATGAATGTTTTACCAAAATTTTTATTTTTGTTTCAAATGATGCCTATACTCAAAAAAGATTCAAATTTGGAAGAATGGCAGAAAGGTATTAATAAATTTGTTTGGGGAGGGAAAAGACCAAGAGTAAAATTTAAGATAATGCAAGATGTATGAGGTGGTGAAAGAGGTGGTCTTAAAATGCCCAATTTTAAACTATATTATGAGACTGCAGCTTTATCATCAATTAGTGATTGGTTTAATCTAACACAAGGGAGATTACTGAGATTACTGAATATTGAGGGATCTGATTTATTATTTGGTTGGCACGCATATTTATTGTATGATAAGAAGATGGATAATATCTTTAAGACACATATATTAAGGTATGCCCTGTTGCGAGTTTGGAAAAAATATCGACATAAGCTAAATTATAAAATACCAATTTGGGCAATACCTAAACATGCAATAGAAAATATAAGTCTGGGATTCAAACATGATGTGACTACATAAAAAGAAATTCTCAGAATGGAAAGGAATGTATGGCAATTAAAGCCATTCAATATTTTAAAAGAAGAAAGAATAGTGTGGACTTGGTTTCAGTATGGTCAGTTATAGATATTAAATTGATGTTAAATTTAATTACGGCAGCAAGACTCTTGGTACACAATATTGGAAGAAGGAGGAACTGCCTACTATAGAAGAGTGTACTTTAAAAGTTTCAAACCTGGCGGAAATGGCAAAGATTTCAGCATATTTGAAAGAACACTCGCAACAGAGATATATTTTGGAATGGAGAAGATGGATCAATTATATTCAGAATAAATATGGGACTAGAAGATTTTATTTAGCATATGAATAAGTATTAGTATTATATGATGTATTATTTTAGTTATTATTATTTAGTTATTTAGTTATGTTAAGAGGAGTTAAAGTGCAATAGAATCTAAAGTGTCTTTTTTTAGTTGGTTAGCATATTTTAAGTTAAGTTGGTTAAAGTTTATACCCTGTATTCAGCTCTGGGAAGTCGGGGGGGGGGGGGGGGGAAAGGTGGGAAAGGGGGGGGAGGGGGAGAGAGGGAGTTTATGTTTTTAAAAATGTGTTTTAAAACTTTTCAATAAAAAAAGAGAAATAAACATTGTAATTTATGGGTTTTAAGATTAGAAAGAATAGGTTAGAGAAATAAAGGAATTATAATGAATTTGGAGAGAGTATTTTGATTAAAATTATATCCATAACTGCCAAGGGACAACTTGCTACAGACAATTCACTATGGCCAACTCGCTATGGCCAACTTTCCATGGCCAACTCATCAAAGCCAACTCACTGCAAGACAACTTGCTACAGCCAACTCGCCATGGGACAACTTGCTGTGGGTCAATTTAACAATTCTATTTAATTATTTAAAATAAATTTAAAAATATTTTAATTTTTGCAATTCTCATTTCATTCTGTCCCTCCTTTTACATCCTTTCTTTAATGATTCTATTCCACTATTTCTTTGTAACCCTTGTCCTGCAGCGAATTGTCCCACAGCAAGTTGGCTGTGGTGAATTTTCCTGCAGTGAACAGGCCATGGCAAGTTGGCCATGGCAAGTTGGCAGTATTGAGATGATCATGGTGAATTGTCATAGACTCCTGTTGAAAGGGATTTCAGAAGCCATTTCTTTATATATGCTTTCTTTTAAAAAAACACTTTTCTATATCTTTTCTGTTTTTTCCTTTTCTGCTCCTTTTTTCTTTTTCATACATACAGTTTTTGAATGTATTTCTTATAATAAAGATGTAAATATGTAAAATATGTAAAATCACTTAATTTATTTTTAAAGGCTAAAGCTCAGAAGGAGCTGAGGCTTGAGACAGCTCCCCCAAACAACAAATTAGGTATAAGAACATAGAATAGAATAGAATAGAATAGAATAGAATAGAATAGAATAGAATAGAATAGAGTAGAGTAGAGTAGAGTAGAGTAGAATAGAATAGAATAGAATAGAATAGAATAGAATAGAATAGAATAGAATAGAATAGAATAGACCTTGGAGGTCTTCTAGTTCAGCCCCCTGCTCAAGAAACTATACCATCTCAGACAGGTGTAAAAAAGATGTTGAGATTCTAGAAAGAGTACAGAGCAGAGCAACAAAGATGATTAAGGGACTGGAGGCTAAGACATATGAACAGTTGGGCAGCTGCCTCTCCAGGCTGGGCACTATGCAGACATTGCCTTATGTAAGGACCTACCTCATCTAAGCCACCTAAGAAAACAGAACACTTGAAAAAGACATTGTCTCAAAAGGAGCTTTTATTAGGGGCTAGTGAAAGTAGGGAATCAAGGTGATGTCTGGGGAAAATCCTGTGAAAGCAATATAATAAAAGCAACATTCAATACTCCTCCCGCCAGCATCCCAGTGTTTGTTTGAAATCCAGCCAATCCATAGGTGGCATAGAGTTTTGGTAACTGAGTTCTATAGTGCATTCATTCAAGGTCTCTCTTGCTTTCGTTTCCTTCTAGCTCCAAGCGCAAACTGTCTCTTAGATAAGGGTGAGACATTCCATCTCCTGGGGGAAGGGTATCATAGCCAGACAATGCAAAGCAATCCCAAAAGCTCCCCCCTCCCAACAGAATGGCAGGTCACAAAGAAGGTTTACAAATTCAATAATATGCAAAGGGAAGAATTTTTTGGGGGGGGGGACCTAACATACGGACCCCCTAGAAAAATGGGTAATCCACCTGCAAAAGACATAAAAAGGAAGGGGAAGAAAACAAAAAAAAAACAGCATTAATCAGGCTTATCAAGTACTTAGATTGATAACGCTTAAGTAACTTAGAAGCTCTAACATGCTTCTTGTATACCCATTCATTCGGAGAAGAGGGAAGGTTTTTCCAAGCTACTAAATATTGAGTGGACCCATGGTGTTTTTAGGAATCAAGGATGTCACACACTTCAAAGTGTTGCTCCCATTCTACCCATGCACTGGTGTAGGCATCGAAGGGGCCAGATGTCTAAGATTAGAAATAATCTCAGGTTTGAGCAGACTACAATGAAAGACAGGATGGATCTGTCTTAGGCTCTTAGGGAGCTCTAATTTCACAGTTACTGGATTGATAATGTGTCTAATGGGCAAAGGTCCGGGTTGCGACCTCCAGGGAGAGAGCCTTCTCTGTGGGTGCGCCAACCCTCTGGAATGAACTACCCCCGGAGCTGCGGACAGTCCCTGACCTTCGGTCCTTCCGCCGTGACCTGAAGACCTGGTTGTTCCAACAAGCAGGCCTGGACTGACTACTGTTTTTAATTAGGCTTTTTACTGGGTTAAATTGTCTTGTATGTATTGCATCTATTGTTTAATTCTTTTTTAAATTTTTTACTTTATGTTTTTTAATTTTTATGGTTGTGAGCCACCCTGAGTCCTCAGGAAGAAGGGCGACATATAAATTTAATCAAATCAAATCAAACTTAGGACCTAGTTTCTTGGAAGGCTGCAAAGATTGCAAATATTTGGTAGAAAGATAAACTTTGTCTCCAATCTTAAAAGTTTCTGCTCCATCCTCTTTTTATCAGCCTGGGCCTTATAGGCTTCTCTGGCTTTATCTAGTGCTTTCTGTACTATTGGCCAGGTATTCTGAGCTGTTTGATCCATTCTTGCAAGGAGGAAATATCAGGTTCTTTAGTGGGCAGTTCTGGAATAGGGACAAATGTCTGGCCATTGGGAACCTGGAATGGGGTATAACCAGTACTTGTGTGCATAACACTGTTATATGCAACTTCAGCAAATGGTAATAGATCAGTCTAATTATCTTGTTGATAGTTCATAAAGCATTTAAGGAACTGTTCTAGAACTGTTCAATCTCTCTGTCTCCCCATTCATTTGAGGATGATGACTAGAACCCAAAAGGTCCAGAAAAGCTCTCCAGAACTTAGAGATGAATTGAACACCCCTATCTGAAATTATGTGTTGTGGAGCCCCATGGAATCAATAAATGTGCTGCACAAAGAGCTTAGCCAATGTCTTGGCCATTGGGATCTTTGGGCATGGGATGAAATGGGCTTGTCTAGAAAATAAATCTATAACCACCCAAATGACTGTATTCCCAGCACTTTCAGGAAGCTCCACAATAAAGTCCATAGAGATCTCTCTCTCCAGGGTGCTGAAGGGCTCACCACCGGCTGTAAAAGTCCTGGTTTTTTCCCTTGCCTTGGCTTAGCTGCTGCACACATGGGACAGCTTGCAACATAGTTTTCTATGTCCTTTTTCAAAAAAGGCCACCAAAATTGCCTTTTAAGCAGATGTAGGGTTTTGACGAACCCAAAATATCCAGCAATTTTCAAATCATGTCTGGCTTGCATTACTTCAGTTTTAGAACCGCTGGGACATATTTTCTCCCCAACCCAAGCCAGGTTATCTTTAATTGTCAGTTTCCAGTGCTTTTTTGAAGTCCTGGCACACCGTTTTGTCTATTGGCATCGTAGCCCTGGTTTGTGCTTGGGTAGTGGCAGGCATTGCTAACTGCTTGGGAGTCAGGAACAGTTTAACTACTTCAGAATTTACACTATTATATTGAGGCATCCTAGATAGGACATCTGCTAGGAAATTCCTCCCCCTAAGGAGGTAATGGATAGTAAAGTTAAATCAGTGGAAATGTTGAGACTACCATGCTTGTTTAGGTGACAAATTCCTAGGGGTTTTCATAGCTTCAAGGTTCTTATGATCAGTCCACAGTTGGAATGGTATTTTACTCCCCTCTAGGAAATGCCTCCAAGTTAGGAGTGCCCATCATACAGCAGAGGCTTCCTTCTTCCATGCTGCCCACTGCTGTTTCAGAAAGTTTTTTAAAAGTATAAGCACAAGGTTGCAGTTGGCCCTTCTTGTCCCTTTGAAGCAGGACTGCCCCCATGGCCACATCAGTAGTTTCAGCCTGAATAACAAAAGCCTTCTCCAGATCCAGGTGCCGCAGAGAAAAGCCTCTTTAGTTTTTTGAATGCAGCTTGACACTCCCCTGTCCATTTCAGTGGCTGGCTGGGTTTTGGCTTGTCCCCATCTTTGGTCTTTAACAGATTTGTAATGTGGAGTGCAATTTGCACAATGAGGGAATGAACTGCCAGTAAAAATTTGCAAAGCCGAAAAAGCTTTGTAATTGTTTCCTAGTATGAGCGGGCCTCCACTCCAGTATGGCTCATACTTTCTCCAGGTCCCTCTCCACGCCCTTGCTGGAGATGCGGTAACCCAAATAGTCAATGTGATCTTTGTGGAATTCACATTTTGAGAGTTTGGCATACAACTTAGCAGAGAGCAATTTATTTAGTACTGCTCTAACAAATGTGCTCGGCCTTGGTTTTGGTGTAGATTAAGATGTCATCAAGGTAAATTAAAACCCCCTTGTACAAGTGCTCATGAAGAACCTCATTGATTAATTGCATAAAAACAGCAGGAGCTCCCTGCAGTCCAAAAGGTAACAACTAGAATTGAAAACAGCCATGGGACAGTTGAAAGCAGTCTTCCATTTGTCCCCCTCTGTATCCTTATTCGATAGTACGGTTCCCACAAATCCAGCTTAGAGAATTTTTTTCCTTTTGACAGGTGCACTAACATGTCTCTCACAAGGGTGAGGGGGTGCATATTTTCCATGCATACATGTTCAGACCCCTATAACCCACGCAGGGATGAAGCAACCCATCCTTCTTTTCTCTGAATAGCACAGGGGCCACCACCCTGGGCTTGGCAGGCTGAATGAAGCCCTGTGCCAAATTTTTGTCAATGAACTTGTGAAGTTTGCCCAGTTCTCTAGAGGTCATGGAGTACATTTTTAGTTTTAGGAGCTTTGCCCCTGGGATAATTTCAATAGCACAGTCCATGGGTTAGTGGGATGGAAGCTCGTCTGATCTTTGCTCACTGAACACTTTGGCTAGGTCCCGGTATTCCAGTGGGAGGCTCTGTAATTCTTGTTTGCTGAGGGCGGAGACTAATTTGTGATGTAGTCCATGCCTCCCACCCTTTTCTTTGGACAGAGGAGGGAATTTTGGAATTTCAAGTCCCCCTCCCTCCAATCAACTATGGGGTTCCGTTTCTTTAACCACGTCAGGCCCAGTACTAATGGCCACTCCATGCCAGGAGCTGCAACAAACACTAAGTCTCTGAGTGGTCTCCCATGGCAATCTGCAGGAGCCTGGTGACAAAACTGGCAGGGACACCCCCCCCCCTTCAATGGACCCATCGAGTTGGCAGTAGGTGATCGGGGTCTTAAGTCTCCTGAGGGGTATTCCCATTTTCCCTACCAGCTTCAGACTGATTAAGCAGTGGGTGCAACCCGAGTCCAGCAAAGCTGTTAATTTTATGCTCTTCTTGATACCTGGTATGGACAGTTCTAGGGGCATGGATATGGGGTTGATCAGACCCCTTACCAAGTTGTCATTCTCATAGTTACTCTCAGCACCTCTGAGTCATCATTTGAAGGAGCCGGAGCTCAACCCTCCCCCCAATAGCCCCAGGAAAGCTCTATGGAGTCCTTGAGCACTATTGCTGGCTTTCTTGCATGTGGTGTCACTTAAGTAGGCCTGCCGGTGGATTTACAGTCTCCCCTCTTAGTTGGGACCTTGCTGTGCCAGTCAACTCCTTGGTGCCCCTCTTTTCTGCACTTGAAGCATGCAGTAGAGCAGGGTGTGGTCGGCGATGGCCAGGCAGTTTCACTTCTCCTCTCAGGTATTGGCTTGAAGGTGGGTTTCATTGGGAAGTGCTGGTGCTTGTGCTTGTGCTGATCTCTCTGGCAAGTTTAAGCAGCTGGCTAACTCTTGAAATTCCTCTGTGTATTCAGCTACTGGTCGTCACCTTTGCTTCACTATTTTATGTGTTCATGGGCTTTCTTATCTGCAAGGTGAGCTTCAAAGCAACGCCGGAGGGCTGCCATGAACTGGTTAAAATTTCTTAGCTCCGGAGAGTTACAGTTGTAAAGGGTCACCATCCAGTTAGCAGCAGTGTCCTCCAGCACTAGCACAAACTGTCTCTTAGATAAGGATGAGACATTCCATCTCCTGGGGGAAGGGCATCATAGCCAGACAGTGCAAAGCAATCCCAAAAGCTCCCCCCTCCCAACAGGATGGCAGGTTACAAAGAAGGTTTACAAATTCAACAATATGCAAAGGGAAAGAATACATTTCTTTAGGGACCTGAAAACTGGTCTGTGTTTTGACCAATGTACACTTCCATTTTCAAAGGGACCATGATGACTCAGCTGTAGGAAAAAATTGGTTTCACAGGTTAAAAACTCTGAGCTAGTTACTGAAAAGCTGACAACTTGGGTCCAAGATCCGAATGCCGCATGATGAGGTGAGTTCTCATTATTTGCCCCAGCTCCTCTTAACTAGCAATTCAAAAGCATGCAAACATGAATAAATAGGTACCACTTTGGTGGTAAGGTAACAGTGTTTTGTTCATGTAATATATGATAGTTAAAAGAGCATTTTAATGGTTACAGAGACTAAGGCAAGTTTGACAGTTCTTTGACAGCTGACAGCTCCACATGTGGTTACCGCTGACAGCTCCACATACAGCTACCGATAACAGCTGCGAGCTGACAGCTCCACATGCGGTCACCGCGGATTGGTGAAAGACGGAAGCGGCAGGAGAATCCTCGGACAAGGATTGGCTGAAGGCTCGCCAGCTCGACTATAAAAGGGGGTTTAAAATGTGCTAAGTTGTTCCTGTGGAGATGAAATAAACCAGCTGGTTGCATCCAAGCCTGCTGTCCTTATTGATCAGGAACCTGCCTTTCAGAACTTTACATCTGGCGACGAGGGTGGTACTGCTTCACGGAGCTATCTATTGAGCTAAGTCATGAGCTGACTGTCACTGAGCTGAAGTCACTGGGGATAATCACCCCCGAAGAATCCGCAAAGCAGTAATCACCGGGACAGCATGACTTCGTTGGGACAGATCAGAGAATTCGACATTAAATACCCCGAGCGATGAGAATCGCACTTGGGGCAGGTAGAGGGCTACCTCCTATTCAACAGAATAACGGAAGACTGCCTGAAGGCTGCAGCTTTACTCTGCCTCAGCAGGCCAGCCATCTACAACGTTGCCACCAGACTCTGTAACCCGGTCCCAGTCAACACCATTCCCTACGCGGAGCTGATGGATTTGCTGAACAAACACTTCATATCAGCATGCTCCGAACTATACTGGCGACTTTGGTTCACCCAGCGGACCCAACGTCCCAGCGAAGCTGTAACTGACTTTGTTGCTGCGGTATGACACGCCGCTCGCTGGTGCCACTTCCCAGACCTGGAAGATAGGATCCGGGACCAGATCGTCCTCGGACTCCTAGACAAGCAGCTCCAAAGAAAATTTGTCACCAAACCGACAATGAGCCTCACAGAGGTCATGAGCGAGATCCAAGCACACGAGACTGCTCACAAGGAGACCCAAGATCGGCCCACCAATGGGCCCAACGGGTCAATCCACCACAGTAATTCTGCAGACAGCGAAGAAGTCACAGAACCTGACAACGGAGTCGATGCAATCCAGCAAAACTTCAAAAAACCTCAGGCATAGCGCGGTGCTGGGAGGGGACCAAACAGACTGCAGACGTCTAACTACCAAAGCCCCCGCACAACGAATTCTGGACAAAGATGCGCCAGTTGCAGAGCAGCCCACCCACAGGCATCATGCAAGTTCAGGAATGCCAAATGCCACGAGTGTGGCAAGACCAGGCATATCCACACCGTCTGTCGCAGCCGGAACTGAGGGAACATCAATGACCTGGAATCATCCCTGCCAGGTATGACAAAACCCTACCCTCCATGCATAGAGCCCCCCTGGCCCTTAGTACAGACCACCAATTGGCTTGGGAGACCAGATAGCTGATTAAATGTCCACCAGTTGCTGAGGCCCAAGATAAAAATCATAGTCCATTTGCAAGGAGTCCCTTGAGAAATGGAGGTGGACTCCGGGTCCTCGGTCTCCATAATTTCAATGCAGACCTACAACAAAATCTGTGGCCACAGCAAATGGAGGATACCCCTGAAAATCACCAATATGAAATTGGCTGACTTTCAACAGGCCCCAATTAAACTGAAGAGGATTGCTACACTAACTGTTAGCTTCAAGGGATTCCAGGGACCACTAGAAGTTTTAGTCACCCAGGGGAAGGGGGCCAGTTTAGTGGGACTTAATTGGTTTCAGACTTTGGGTATTTGGCTAGGAGGAGTCCATCTTACCCAGGCCAAAAGCCTCGAATCCATCTGCAAACAATTTGCAGACGTATTCGATGGCTCCCTGGGGAAATACACAGGGCCCCCTATCTCCCTCAAATTAAAGCCTGACGTCCTCCCAGTTAGAATTAAGGCCAGAAGGGTTCCATTCACCCTCAAACAAAAAATTGAGGACGAACTGGAACGCCTTGTAAAACTAGGGGTACTGGAACCCGTGGAAGGGGGAACCTGGGAAATCCCTATTGTCACCCCTGTTAAACCTAACGGGGAGGTTCGGATCTGTGCGGACTATAAGGCCACCCTCAACCACTCTCTGAACCCCCATGCTTACCCTGTCCCATTGGTGAAGCACGTCCTCTCCGCGATTCAGTCCAGCACCATCTTTGCAAAGCTGGATCTCGCGCATGCCTATTTGCAGCTCCCTGTTACCAGGGAGACGGCGGATGCGCAAACGATAGTGACACACCGCGGAGCTTTCAAAGTTCACAGACTGCAGTTTGGCATTTCTGTTGCTCCTGGTATCTTCCAGGAAATCATGCAGCGAACTTTGAAAGGCATCCCAGGGGTGTGTCCTTACTTTGACGACATCCTAATCACTGGTGAAAATGAAGAGGCGCTGGCAGAGAGACTGCAAACAGTGCTCAGCAGATTTCGCATTGCAGGGTTAAAGCTTAAAAAACAAAAATGTTCAATAGGGGTGACATCCACAGAATTCCTAGGGTATAGGATAGATGCACAAGGAATCCATCCAACTGAATCTAAGGTACAAGGTATTAAAAGGGCCCCAACACCTAAAAATAAAGCTGAACTGCAAGCTTTCTTGGGGCTCTTAAATTTTTATCACACCTTCCTTCTCCAGAAAGCAGCTAGAGCAGAGCCCTTACACAGACTACTGGATAAGAAAACCCCTTGGGAGTTGACAACTCTTCATGAAAACTGTTTCAGGGACCTAAAAGAGCTACTATCCAATAATTCAACCATCACCCATTACAATAAGCACAAACCAGTTTGTATAGCATGTGATGCCTCACCTTACGGGGTTGGCGCTGTGCTAAGCCATTTAAAGGAAGGAGGAGTTCAGAAACCAATTGCTTACTACTCCAAGACATTATCTAAGGCGGAAAGAAATTATGCCCAAATTGACAAGGAGGCATTAGCCATTGTTGCAGGGGTAAAAAAATTCCACGATTATTTATATGGCAGGGAATTCACAATCTTTACAGATCACAAACCCTTGTTGGGACTATTTACCGTAGGCAAACAAACCCCTCAAATCCTGTCCCCAAGGGTCCTGCGCTGGTCTACATTTTTATCAGCATATTCATTCAATTTACTTTACAAACCAGGTAAGGAAATGTGTCATGCTGATGGCTTAAGCAGACTGCCCTTACCTGATATTGACCCAGACCCAGCAACTGGGGGACAAATTTTGGCCATCGAGGAACTGCCTGTTTGCCCCCTGCAGATAAAGGACATTGCCTCTGCAACAACCACAGACAAACTCCTCAGCAGGGTAACCTTCGGGTGGCAAGGCCATAGTCCTGGGCCTTAATTCCAGGCCTATTTTGTTAGGAGGAATGAATTATCCACACACCAAGGGTGTGTCTTATGGGGAAGCAGGGTGGTCATCCCAGAAAAACACATGGCTAGAGCCCTCCTAGCACTACATGAAGGTCATCCAGGCATAGTAAAGATGAAGGCGTTAGCACATAGCTACCTTTGGTGGCCTGGGTTGGACAAAAACATAGAACACATAGCCGGATGTCACCCTTGTCAGCAGTCCAGACCAGGGCCACTTCACGCACCCCTACACAAGTGGGAACCAGCTCATAATCCCTGGTCAAGGATCCACGTTGATTTTGCTGGACCCTTCCAGGGACAACTGTTCCTCACTGTAGTCGATAGTTATTCAAGGTGGCTAGAGGTCATCCCAGTCAGAAGCCTAACCACAGCCAGCACTGTACAAGCGCTAAGGGGGCTGTTCGCTACACACGGTCTTCCTGATATAATAGTCTCAGACAATGGACCACAATTTACTTCTGCTGATTTCCAGATTTTCACCAGAGCCAACTTGATTAAACACATCACCTTGGCTCCCTTCTGGCCATCCACTAACGGCCTGGCTGAAGTCATGGTCCAGACAACTAAAGACGCATTACGCTGCATCATCTCTGACAACTGGCACCAACGCTTGGCACAGTTCCTTTTAGCCCAGCACTCTACCCCCTGCACAGCCACTGGCAAGAGTCCTGTGGAGTTACATTGGGGCCACTGCCTGGTCACAAAACTGGACAGGCTGCACCCGGACAGAGTGGCAGCTGAAACTGAACTACCAGTCCCTTCCAGACAATTTGACATTGGGGATTATGTGTGGGCCAAAAATTTTGGACTAGGAAACAAATAGCTACCAGGGGTGGTTATTCTTTGCACTGGGCCTATCTCATATCTTGTTGAGGGGGAAGGGGGCCGTCAGTTAAGACGTCATATAGATCAATTAAGGAAAAGAGGACCAAATAACCATCCTCCGGCTCCTGAGGAGCAACCAGTTCTGAGGGAACCAGTCACCCTCAACCCAAGCACCCAGGAGACATTCCAGCAAGAGGAACCTGGAAATCTCCCAGACCCTGGGGAACCCCCTCTCTTAGGAGCAAACCCCATGGCTGCTCCAATCCACCAAAGCAGTGAGGACTCCGCGGAAAATACAGTTGACAATCCCCTAAGACGTTCCGCAAGAACTAGAAAACCACCTGCATATTTGAAAAACTATATGTGGCCTGGGGGCCAAGAATCCAGCTAAAAGAACACTGTACAACAAGACCTTGTAAATAAGTTAACTGTTTAATTATGGGGGGGAAAGGGTGTAATATATGATAGTTAAAAGAGCATTTTAACGGTTACAGAGACTAAGGCAAGTTTGACAGTTCTTTGACAGCTGACAGCTCCACACGCAGTTACCGCTGACAGCTCCACATGCGGCTACCAATAACAGCTGTGAGCTGACAGTTCCACATGTGGTCACCGCGGATCGGTGAAAGACGGAAGTAGCGGGAGAATCCTCAGACGAGGATTGGCTGAAGGCTCGCCAGCTCAATTATAAAAGGGGGTTTAAAATGTGCTAAGTTGTTCCTGTGGAGATGAAATAAACCAGCTGGTTGCATCCAAGCCTGCTGTCCTTATTGATTGGGAACCCGCCTTTCAGAACTTTACAGTTCACTTTAGTGTATAGATAGTGATACTGGTCACATGACCATGGAAATGTCTTCAGACAATGCTGGCTCCCTCAGGTAAGAAACAGAGATATGTACTACCCCCTAGAGTCAGACAGGACTGAAATGGGAAACCTTTATCTTTACCTTTTTTTTTCCAAAAGAGGAGGGTTTTTTGCAATTTTGTCCTAACTATTTACTTTATCACTGAAGAAACTTAACAGCTATTGATCCTTCAGTAAGCTAAGAACTTCCTGTTTACCTTGACATTGAGAGATTTTACTTTCTATATTTCAGCCTATTTTCATTCTGCTTCATTTGCTTGTTTTTAGTTTAGTTTTTTTTCTTATTGAAGATTTCTGTTATATTTAAGAAATATCCTATATAACCAACAAGGGACATGGTGGCTCAGTGGATGCTGAGCTTGTCGATCAGATGGTCAGCAGTTTGGCGGGTCAAAATCCTGAGTGCCATGTAACAGAGTGAGCACCTGTTATTCTTCCCAGCTTCTGCCAACCTAGCAGTTCGAAAGCACGTAAAATGCAAGTAGAAAAATAGGGACCACTACGGTGGGAAAGTAACAGCATTCCGTGCACCTTTGGCATCTAGTCATGCTAGCCACATGACCACGGAGACGTCCTCGGACAAGCGCTGGCTCTTTGGCTTTGAAACGGAGATGAGCACCGGCCCCTAGAGTTGGAAACGACTAGCACGCATGTGCGGGAGAACCTTTACCTTTACCTATATAAATAACAACAGTGTATTGTGAATACATTGAGACACATTTGTAAATTTCCCATTTGTTCATACATGGAAATAAATCCAGATTATATTCAAATGCAATTTTTAAAACTATTATTTATTCATACCAAGATCATTTTAATAATACTATACTCAATTTCAACTTCAGTCTGGCCATTACTCTAGTTCAGTCAGCTAAATATTTTATATTTTGTTATCCTTAAGAATTGAGAAAAGACAAAATTTTATAATTTTTATTTGAAAAGAATAAAAGATATCTTCTGCTTTCAGTCCTGCAAATCACTTCAGGCAACACATCACTCAACTGATGGGAGCAACACCTACCTATAAGCAGGAAAATATAGTCTGTCAGTGGAATTCCATTAAATGATATGAAACAAAAAAATCAAATAGCCAGTATAGGTATAACCTTATTTTGTCTTTATTTTTTCTTATTATAAAGGTAAAGGTAAAGGTTCCCCCGCACATGCGTGCTAGTCATTTCCGACTCTAGGAGCTGGTGCTCATCTCCGTTTCAAAGCCGAAGAGCCAGCGCTTGTCCAAGGACGTCTCCGTGGTCATGTGGCTGGCATGACTAGACGTCAAAGGCGCACAGAACGCTGTTACCTTCCCACCGTAGTGGTCCCTATTTTTCTACTTGCATTTTTTACGTGCTTTCGAACTGCTAGGTTGGCAGAAGCTGGGACGAGTAACAGGCGCTCACTCTGCTACGCGGCACTCGGGATTCGACCTGGCAAACTGCAGACCTTCTGATCGACAAGCTCAGCGTCCTAACCCACTGAGCCACCACGTCCCTTTTCTTATTATACTGACATTCTAACAGAAATGGGTGGTTCTACAAATCCAGATTTACTTGAGAAGTTCTCCTTCATTGTTACACTTAGGTGTTAAAATGTTCTATTTCCATTAGCAGATGCTTTAGTTCCAACATCTGATAAAAGGAAAATTCCCCTAATGAGGTAAGCTCAAGTCTAACATGTTCTGATAGTTCTAAGACTGACTGGATGCTCATATGTCATTATGTCACATGTGAACTTTACTCTTCACTTCTGTATAGAAGATCATTAACCCTCCCAGATCTGCTGGATTCTGGATCATAAGTAAATCTGATTTTCTTTCAGCATCATTTGATTCTAAATTTGTTTTCAGTTGCTGCAAGTTTATGTGGATTCTTCTGCTACACTTTTTCTTATTAACATACTTCTATTCTCTATTACAGCATTTGGAATTAACTCCAGGTGTTATTGTTGACTTGGTTATTGTAATGCAATAACTAGAATGATTCATCCTGTGGAGTTGTTTTGATCTGGGCAACCTAATAATCATATCTTTTGTTAGATATAACTGCAGCTATAGATACAGTATATGACCAGTCGTGACTAGGACCAATTTCCCATTTCACATGAAGCAGGTGTGTAACCCAGAACACAGCTGAAATTAAGGTTTGATTACCTATGTCTAAGAAGAAACACTTTAAACATTCTCTTATTATGTAATGCCATTAAATTACTCATTCCTGATCTATTACTTTTGTAACCCAACATTCATGAAAAAAAGATCAGGACAACATATAACAACATGGTTCCATTAGCTCAGTTAGATTTCAGAATAGTGATGGTCATTCAATCAGCTTGATGGCTAAGCAGTAATTTGACTGCTGACAAATGAAGCATTTACGCTTCTGGGAGTGAAGTGACATATAAATTTAATAAATAAATGAGATTATATGGCACTTACCGACAGTGCTGGAACCTTTGCCCAGGAGCCCTTTGGGAACAGGCACACTGCCTGTTTTATGAAGTAGCAATTAAAGGAAGTGTTTTGATTCTTCCTTCAAAATTCAAAATGTTATCCTGAAACTGCTTCGTGCATTTTAACATGTCACTTCAACATACACACACACACACACACACCTCATACCCTATAATGCCAATCCTGTTCACCGGCCCAACTGCTTTTACTAAAAGGTCTTTTTAAAAAATTGAGAAATGTTTTTTAAAGCATAATAACGATCTTGCATGAAGAGCTCTTTTGTTTAGAATAAGGCAATTCATCTTTTTTTTTTTTAGAAAGAAGCTAAAAGATATAAGAATCTCCTTTATTTTTTCTAGTTTTTAGTCTCCCCAGAGCCCCATCTCCATACAAGTACTTGTTTGATGGTACTGATGATCAAGATGAGCCAATTGCATTGAAAAGTGTGAAAGCAAGCATATATTGGATCCGAACTAGATTTTAGGACCTTTGATTCCCACTTGTTTGGGGACCAGGACAATTCCCATTACAATTATATGAGGTGTATCTGTGCATGAGTGTGTAAGGCAGAGATGTCAAACTCGCCAAGTCACGTGACATATCATGATGTATCGCGACTTTTTTCCCATTGCTGGAGCTGGAATGGGCACGGTTTTGGCATGACGCATCCGGCCTGCGGGCTGGCAGTATGACACCCCTGGTGTAAGGGGTTGTGTGCCTGCAAACCTACCTGCTACATTGCAAAATGAATTTTTCAAGAAGGGGAGAAGAAACTTCTTTAAAGAGGAAGCCTGGTCCTTCTTGCTGACCTTTCCTTGTTAAATATAATCTGCTGTGGTGTTCCTACACAATGGAGAACATTCTGCTCTCTCTGTACTTGGCAAATGAAGAAATTGGCTTTTAAAAACCCTCATTGCATGAACCATGAATTATTGACAAGATGTTTGAAGTGACTCCAAGATTTCTTTCTGACTGACCTATACTTTCTCAAGAGATTTGTTCCCTCCCAGTTTGATGTGAAGAGTTGGAAATATATAACTGAGTAATTCAGCCAAAGCATTTTCTCCTCTTGAAAGTCTTTTGGTAGAAATCACTTAATGTTTCTTCAGCAAAAGAAAAACAGAATCCTGAGTAAGTCTTTCTGAGATGAAAGTCATGCCCTCTCCTGAAAAGAACAAGGCTGGCATTCTGCTACTCTAATTGTCTTGTAAATGCTTATTAAACTCAACCTGGTGAACTACATTCTACCCAGAACCAGCAGAAACAACAGCATTTGGATTTGTTCAGAAATCACTAGATGGGACTATCACCCTTCAGTTGGAAGTCCTTTCAGCTTATTGTTGTCTCCAGCTCCCTCTAATGGTGGCTCTGTTAATGCAGTGTGAAAGGGTTCAGAGCCTATTTTTAACTTCTCTAACAATCATGGACTTAAATGGCTTAAAAGGCTAAAGAAAAACCTGGCTGGAACATTGCACAGGATTATTAGATCTGAGCTGCAGAAAGGTGAATGGCCACTAGACGGCAACAAAGGAATGGAAAAAGCCCTAACAATCTTCCACCATCTAGTGGTTGTTCATATATTTGCAGCTCTGATGAGGTAGCCTTACGATTGCATCAGTAAAACACCCCATTATGAGAGCTGGGTGTGTGTGGATAAGCACTGACTCCAAGTCTGCTCCAATGAAAAACTCTCACAAATGTGAAACTTCATATGAAAGCTTTCTTCTTTTCTGACATATGTAAGCTATACTCAGTGGTGGGATTCAAATATGTGAACAACCGGTTCTCTGTGTGGATGCCGCTTCTGGAAGTCCATTCTGGGCCTGGGCAACAAAAAAATAGCTACTGTTTCTGCCAAATTGGTGCAAACCAGCTGAATCCCACCACTAGCTATACTTCAGATCTTGCATCTAAATCCCAAAATCTGACCAACATTTGGTATTCCAGTCATGCATGTTTATCTCACATAGTGCCATAACTGAGGGCACACATATCTCCTATGCTAGTAACGAATCCTTCTTCAGGCTAATCTCCTTCAGATATGTCAATAGCCCAATGGCATTAAGAATAATGATTTACTCTATAGATTAATTTTCATGACATAATCCTAAATTCACATAAATCAAGCGTCTGCACTAACTCTCCCAGTTCTTAATAAAATTTGGAGGTCTGACCTAGAGAAGTATTGGCTCCTGTCTGTTCCTCCTGCAATTTAGGTATCAGAAAAGAAGTTATCTGTTGGGTCTGTTCCATCCATCATGTATGACTACACAACAAGGAAACTTTTACTCTTATTTCAATCCCGGAAATTGGTTGTTCAGATGATATTTCCTCCTGAAAGATTAACAATTAAAATGCCCTCTCTGAAAGTAATTCCTAAAAAAAAATTCTGCCAAGGTGCAAATTCTTCCTTTCCTTAAAAATGTCAAGAGGTTTTTTCTGTACTTGGCTTGGATTCCAACTCAGATTCCTCCTCTAATCCTAGCAATCTAGTTGTTTTGGCCTGGGAAAATTAGAAAAATGCAATGTATATATATCAGATGCAATGTATATATATATATCAGATTTTAAGAATATATTTAACTAACAATATAATGAACACTAAAAAGAATTAAATAAAGCATTTTATTTTATTTTTTAAATCATAGCTTTTATTGAGAACACCCTGAATCACACATATCATTATTACCCTTTCGGAGACTACTTTTAGATAAAATCAATTTTAGAACCATTCTTACGATTATTTGACTATCAAAAAGATGATCCTTGTAGGTTAGCCAAGTACAGAACTGAGGATTGGAGTTTTAGATCTTGGGGCTTCTGCTACAGAAATCCTTTAGGGCAGCAATAAGGTTATTCCTGTAAATTTCAGGCACTAAGGAAGTTCTTCTTCCTATAACAATTGCTTTGCCAAAGCTATTTTCTCCTTAAGAAAGGTTGGTGATGAGCTGCTGCTTAAAAGCCACTGCTCTATCAGCATTGGAGTTCAATAGCTTCAATTATTCCTATTACTCTTTCCACAATCCAAAACTCACACAAACCCCAAATCCAAATACCTATTAGATTAGAAAAGGTATAGTATTTAAGGTTGTGTACAAACAGCAGTTACATTTTTAACAAAAAGCTTACATTTAAATACTGAAAATTGTGTGTGTGTGTGTGTGTGTGTGTGTGTTTTATCTTCAGGATAATTTATATTAAAATGTTCTTTGGCAACTTACATGAACAGCTATGTAAACTAGGAGAAAGTATTTGTAAAGACTCCATCTACTAGGAGACAGAAAATAAAAATGGTTGTAATTTTTTTACAGAAAATTAAAAAAACACCTTCTAATGCAGGCTATAAAATGAATTTTTTTTTACTGATGTGCACCCTTTTAGTTTGCAGTCCTAAGTAACTGTTATTGGAGACAGAGAATGAAAACAGCACAATCACCACACGTTGTGATTCCTAGTCATAACCATTTGCCACCCTTCCTCCTGCTTCTGCTTTGAAGTCATAATTTCAGCTTTAATTCTGTGAAGTGGAAAAAGACTTGGCTGATGGCCAGCTGGCATTCTACTGTCACCTTGTGTTGCTTCCATCTCACCTTTTACAGTGGCCAGAGAATATTGGCAGTTCTGGAATCATCTACGGAGATCTAATCGGATGATTTATGCCAAAAGAGATTTGACTGGAAGCCAGGAACTGTTTGTCAAGTGGTCCACTCATTCATTTTGAATATCTCATTTTTAAATTTCAAAAGCTTCCTTCTTACATAATATCAGAGTTCCTCTCTGTCCCTGAGGAAATGCAAGCATCCCAGTGAACTACATTGCAGCAGCCTGGCTTGGTATCAGAAGGAGCAGAGCAAGATATGTAGTTTTATCTCTCTGAAACCTCAGTGGATTGAATGTGGGGACCCACATCTAAAACTTCAATCCAAGTTGACTCCTCAGATGCTTTGATAGGATTACTCATTAACAAAGAGCAGAATGCATATCAAAATGGGCACTACCTAGTTTGTTTTTGTTTTAAATAATAAATTCAGCAAAAGATGCATGGAGAAAGGAAAACAATGCACATCTTTGTGATCCAACATTTTTAAAAGGAGTTAGAAGGCTGTTTGTCTTTCACTTCATCACCTTCGGACTTGGTAAGGGAGGGAGAGGGCCTGCATGCCTCTCTAAACTGCACCCACGGTGCACGCTACAGTAGCCAGGAATGTGTATTTCTGCAGATGATTAAATCAATACAATTTTGACAAGACTTGTTGGAACATGCTTCTTTATTTTACGCAATTCCTTCCCCTTTGTCGGGGGCATTTATCACCCTGCCTGCCTGTCAGCTAATGGAGATTGTTCTTAGTCCACACTTGATAGAAGGACGTGGTTATGATGCATGCCCCTAGTTCAGCTCAGATGCCGGGGGTGGGTGGGAGGGCAGGAAGGGCACACAAACTCAAGGATGGAATGGAGCTGAATGCCTGTTGGCTTGGATATTGTTGTAATTTTAAAATAATTGTAATTTAATGCACAATTCTAACAATTGTTTTGTTATTAATTATTGTGATCCTTATCCTCCAGTTAAATGTTCAAGGTGAATTGAAAACAGAAATAAAGCTATAAATATCATTGAAGTTTTTATCATAGGTATTGTACTGAATAATATACAATTTTAAATGGACTTGTAATAGGAAATATTTTTTTTCCATTCATAGGTATAAGGAAAACAAAGATAAGCTCAGAAAATAGTCTGATAACAAAACAATTAACATTTTTCCAGGGAATATTTGACACTAAATCTATTGTTGTTAACAAGCCAGCCTTCTTGTCTGAATGTTCCTTAATATAGCTAGGTAGCCCAGGATAATTTTAGGAGGAGCATTATTTGGCATTAGTTTATTTTGTGTACATCTTTTTTCCCCCATTTTGCATCTTCTTTCACCACAACTATCCTTTCTTGTGGATAATTAAAACTGCATTTTTCACTTCTTGCCACAAATAAACCCCCAATTTTTTAAAAAGCAAGTTTAAAAGTGACCTATAAATAATTGAGGTTTCTTTTATTTCTGGTCAGAGAACTGTTTTCTATGGCTGCACTTCTGCATCTAGCAGAAGTTAGCCTATGAAACATATTGCAAGGTCTTATCTTTTCACCAATAAATGTGAGACTTTAGGGATGTACAAAAGCCTGAAAGCAACAGTCATTGTAAATTTATGCTATGATGTGAACATGGGGGAAAGCATGTCTTTATTCTGTTTTTCTCTTGTCAGCTCTGAGTGACTGTCAAGCTATGATTATCAACTTTATGCCAACAGTGGTTGTTAAAAGTGTGCATCCTGGCACAGAAGTACAACACAAATACATTTTTAATGCGAGAAGTGCACAAAACCTTTGCTCCTGCAAAAGGAGCATAAGTTTCTACCCTTCTACTTAAGCATACAACAAGAAATCTAATTTTTCATCCCATTTCTTATAAAGCAATCATTTGATGTAGTTTAGAGCAAGTCTGAAAGCAAGAAAGTAGTTCAGTTTGCATTTGAGCTTCAAGGTTAAACAACTACTGAAGACTGATATTGTCCATCCAAATCTATCCCACTGCACTTTTCTGGGACTTCACCAAAGCCAATGGCCAAACTTGATCAATGGGCTGGGGGTCCATATTACAAAGAGAGTCATCACCACTATTAACTTAATTTAAAAGTAATTAAATGACATAAATAGTTAGTACCGTTTCCTGTAACTCTGAAAATTATAATTTAATAGCATCTTATGGAGAGACCCTGGGGTCCTCAGGGGTTCCACATTACTTGGGCAGATGGGATTGGCTAGGGAAATGGTAGTGGGCAACTAAATTTCTAGATGTGTGCAATAAGAAAAAACTAAACATCCATGTTATCTGGCATCTCTTTATTCTTCAGTATATTTTGATGGTTCAAGAACTTTGTAATTCAAAATAACAACCAGAAGTTTTGGCACTGGGGCAGGAGCTGTGCTTGTCTTAGGTGATATTCCTTTTCTCTGGCTTCAGGCTTTCATCTTAACTTGGTTGTGTAATGACAAGAGTAATGAGAAAGAAATGTTTTGTACATGCTCATAGCTTATCATAGGGATGGGAGGAGGATTGCCAAAGACAGGAAAAGTGCCCATAAGTGTGTCAGTTATGGGAACTGGTCCTTCGATACCTGGGCATTCATTTCCCTTGTCAAAACTGAGAAGCCAGAACAGAAGATGAAACTTGTTTCAGCAAGATACTAGCCAAACAAAATAATAAGGCCATTCCTTTGTTGCAAGTGCTCTTTCAGACTTCAGTTTCTAACTGAGTAATGCTAATTCACGTGACAAAATGGAAGATCTGGGTGAATGCAGGCAGAGCTCTTCTTAAGAAGTCATGAGATTCCTTTAGCAGGAACAAACTCAACTCACTGCCAGGCAAGATCAGTTAAAGTATCAGATGAGATTTGTTATTTTGTATATATATATTGTTTTTATGTTATTTGATAAGGCTTTGGGCCAGAAACACTACTTAGAATATTATTTAATAGCTTAAACCAATGTAGACAGCATATAATCAAGCATTAGGATGGGTAACAGAAAACCACAGCTGTGGAAATCCTTGGCAAACCTTAATACAATTAAAGTTTTATTTTACATCAGGCAGGAACAAATGTTGTAAAAGAGCTAGGGAAAGTCCAAAAATCCTAACTGGAAAAAAAATCAGAAGAATAAAATAATAATTTAAGATGCCTTTTAAAAAGAGCAATGGACTTCATTCCTGAACTAAACTTTAAATAAAAAGACATTATTCCTGTACCTTCAAGTAGAGACAGAATCAGAGACATTCCTCTTTTAAGTAACACACCCAGTTTTTTAAATAAACTTAAAATACAGAATTTTTTTTCTTACAGTCCCGCAGAATAAACAGTGAAAATAAATATCTCCTTTGCACTTACAAGATAAAGAGAGCATTTTTAAAATATACATTGACAAACACAGTGCCAGGAAACATTAATTCTTCTGAAACTATAGATTAATTGGAATAAAAAGAGCCGGAGCTTTCTGCATGCATCCCAAAACAGAGATCTTGTTAAAATTCACCATTGCACCAGAAACAAAGAGGAAGATTTTAGGAAAACAAACCATGAGAGGAAACTAAAGAGGAATATGCTTCCAGGCCAACGGTGGCCAAGGTGTGATAAGACAGGGAGGGAAAATAAAAGCAGGAGAGGGAGAAACTAATGACAGGTGGAGCTATAAATGGTCTTTTCTGCATAGGCTGATTGCAGCTTCGCCTGCTCATTCGGCCATGACTTTACAACTAATCCTGTTTGTAAGTTATTATTTATCTTCAGGAAAGTTTGTCAAACTTGGGCTTTGATTTTTCCCCCCTTTTCCCCTCTTGTGGCACACACTCACACACATTCCCCATATAATTTATGACTGCCTCTGGTCCTGATGACAGATTATTAAAAGTAGAATTAGTTTTTCGTGCAGAATTTTTCCACTGGGAATAGGGAAGGCAGTGCTCTCCGCAGAAGGTCTCTGGCGAGGTCTCCATTACTAATAGAAGTTTTTTGATGGGGTGAGGAGACTAATGATTTGAATTTACTGTGGCAGCAATCACGTGGCCTGGAAGGCATCAGCCGAAGAGACAAGAGGTTAACTTTCTCCCTGTGGAGAGGTTTATTGGATTGTTTAGCAGCAGAAGGATAATGTTTTTGTCATAGACTGCCGGGCTGCTCTGCAGAAACGCAGTGGCCGGCTTGCAGGGAGAGGAAGGATACCGAGCAGCCCGGAGCGGAGGAAGGAAAGGGAGGGAGCCCGGAGCCCCGGCCAGGCAGAAGCGGCTGCGAGGGTCTGGCTCGGCGGCCATTTCCGTGGGCTTCTTGAGACGCCGAAGCGTTGCAGGACTCCATAAAGAAAAGCGGAGTGGAGGAGAGGAGGAGGAGGAGGAGGGGTGCAGCGTGGAGGGAAAAAAAATGAGCTGTTAGCAGTCTTCACCTGGTTGTCCGTTTGGAACTTGTACTCCCAGCATGCCTTTACAACATGGGAACCGGAGGGGAGTCGCTGCGCAGCTGAGAGTCTCGGCTTAATCTTATGCACCATTAACCACTCAGCAGCAAGCCAGTACTGTTCATATACATCATCCACGCTTAATAAACATAATGATGACATAAGATGTAATTCTAGATGAATTTTCATTTTATAGGGAAATGGAGAATTCCTGTAGAAGGGGGGGGAAGTAAATTATCTGGGAAGTGCAAAATAAATGATGTTTCTCCCCAAGATGAATAGAGGTGTTAGTGTTTTAAAAAAATAAAATAAAAGGAGGAGGTTTTAGGGGAAAAATGTGTGGACAGAAAGAGTGGGAGGTTAAAAAAGGAAGGGGGAGAGCGGAAGAGAGCCGCTGGGCTGGTGAGAAGGAGCTGGCCAGGGTTGTTTGTTTGGGAATGGCGGCCTGTGATGGACAAGCTCAGAGACCCCGAGTGGGCTCATCCATCAATGTGGGGAAAGGAATCGTGAAAGCTTTGGCTGGTGTTAACTTACAGGGAGGAAATTGAATTCTGATGAAAGTACCAAAGGAAATAGGCACAAAACATCAAAAAAGACCAAGACAAGCCAAGGGAGGGCAAACAAGGGGAGGAATAGCTAAGTCCCTGGTGCTTGAGATTAGCAAAAGAGGAGAGTAGAGGAAAAATGGGGAAAAGGCTGCATAAATCCTATGGACAAATGGCCAGAACCTCTTGAAGGAGGAGACAGGAACATTGGCCCTCTCTTCCCTCCATCCAGTTCCATATCTCCTAGTCAACAAAGAGCAAGGAAGAGTGGACCTGCTGGAAGGATAGGGACAGAGACCTGACACCACCTTTATAGAAGGGAAAGAGGGATGATATCCCTTGTACCACAGGCTTTCTTCTTTGTTTGCTTAGATGCCTATGACTGCAGCAATTTAATAATAGAATGGTTCTAAAGTAGTTTTGAAGCCTTAGTAAAATGAGAGCCATTTCTCTGTTGGTGTGGTTCATCCCCACTATGTTAGAGTGGGAGGATGGTTTTTGACACCATTTCAATAATGATGACAATGGAGACAGTAAAGATGATGATGATGGAAACTGGGCAAGAATTAGTAAGATCTGACCATTAGCTTGGAAACTGGGAAGACTCCTCAGTGATTGCACTGATAAATATTAGAGGTTGCACATATTCACTAATAGATAAATAATGAATATATTACTAATGAGTGGCAAAATGGTGCCACTCTGTTTTGAGGCACAAATAGCTTAGTTTTGTGAAACGTGTACCAGTATAATGTCTGGTAAAATGCTATATATCAAAAGCAATGTTGGAGCAAGACAATCTCATCCATCTCCCTGATTCTACAGATACAAAACTGCATAATCTACACATAGTCTACACTACACACTCAGATAGACCAGTTAATCATATTTTGATTTGGCAGGTTACATAAATCCAAAGTCTTGGGTTCATTCATATGCCAGAACACTGGATTGAGGAATCATGAGATTCTACATGTTAATAATGCTTATGGAAATCACTAATAATGTACACATCCCAAAATGTTGGTGGTCTTTAGAAGGGAATGTATGTTTTACAACAAACTCTTTACAGCAAATTTATCAGATAAGTATGTGTGATTGATTAATTGGCCAGGAATTTTACCATGTCTTGGTATGAAAACGGATTTGTGTTCCTTCTGTTCTCTTCTGACTCAGGTAAAAAGCCTGAGTTATTACATTTGCAGCTTTGTGTGATTTATTGTACATGGGTAATAGGCACATTGCATATAAAGAATCATATTCAGCATTTCAAACATTTATTTGCTACATTTATATGTCATCTTTCTTCAAGGAATTCGAGGCAGTATATACTATTTCACTCTCTTCATTGTCATAACATCCTAATTTGGCTAGAGAGGTAACAATTTCCACAAAATCCTTCAGGACACTTTATCACAAGCTAAACAATACTCAATATGATTCTCATTTGTGAAGATTGTTGCTGTTATTATTTAATATCTTTGTAAATGCCCCTCCCATGATTGTCAAGGCCATTTTTAGTACTGCTCCTAAAAGAACATACTGTACATGCTCTGCACTTCTTGAGAATGGTCATAAATGATCACATCCAAACAAATTCCAAATTAGATGAAGATCTTAGTATGCATTTATGATGGACTGAGATTAAAACTAAGATTAACACAGTTTAAGATTTTGACCCACCTCAAAAGTTTTAGTTTATATATATTTTAAATAGAAATATAACTGTTGCAGAAATATCAAAGCATCTTTGTGATTTGATTATTCTGGATATACTATAACTTGATTACAATACTAATTATGGTTTGTTTTATTTTAAACTGGATGCAAAGAAACTGGAGAGAAGAGGTCAATACAATATAATATATTTAAAAAGAGCAATCCTACAAGCAATTAAAACGTGAATTGGAATAAGGAAAGATGAGAATTAGCACTGCTTAGAAAATGAATTATAATATATATGGAATTATATATTTGGAATAAATTTCAAGATCAGATATATATATATATCTTTTCTATGTTATACATTTGAATTACCAAGTATGGTGAATATATATATATATATATATTATAGACACTGTATTAGTGTGTTCTAACCTATTTTAATATAAAAATATTATTGAAAATTTAGTTAACATTTTTAAAAAGACTATTATAAACAATAGATCCTTACAATTTAGTTTGTTTTAACTAACGCTCATCCCCTAATTTAATTCCACTACCTATTTTATTGTGTCCCATAAAACAGAATTATTGTAGCCTGAATAAGCAGTAGTCTTCTTTCAGATTTTTTGATGAGATTGGTTTTGGCTGTCTTGCTGAGTCCAAATGTGGATTGTCTACCTTTGTTTACTATGTTTGCAGTTTCCAATCCATATTTTATACTTAAGTTGTTATGTTATATCAGCCAATTATGATTTATTGAATAAATAATAATAATAATAATAAAGTTGGAAGGGACCTTGGAGGTCATCTAGTCCAACCCCCTGCTCAGGCAGGAAACCTTATACCATTTCAGACAAATGGCTGTCCAGTCTCTTCTTAAAAGCTTCCAGTGTTGGAGCATTCACCACCTCTGGAGGCAGGTTGTTCCACTGGTTAATTGTTCTAACTGTCAGGAAGTTTCTCCTTAGTTCTAGGTTGCTTCTCTCCTTGACTAGTTTCCATCCGTTGCTTCTTGTCCTGCTTTCAGGTGCTTTGGAGAATAGCTTGACTCCCTCTTCTTTGTGGCAGCCCCTGAGATATTGGAACACTGCTATCATGTCACCCCTCACTCTTCTCTTCGTTAAACTACACATACCCAATTCCAGCAACCGTTCCCTATATGTTTTGGCCTCCAGCCCCCTAATCATCTTTGTTGCTCTTCTCTGTACCCTTTCTAGAGTCTCAACATCTTTTTTACATCGTGGTGACCAAAACTGGATGCAGTATTCCAGATGTGGCCTTACCAAAGCATTGTAAAGTGGTATTAGTACTTCACTTGATCTTGATTCTATCCCGCTGTTAATGCAGCCTAGCACTGTGTTGGCTTTTTTGGCAGCTGCACCACACTGCTGGCTCATATTGAAGTGATTGTCTACTAAGACTCCGAGATCCCTCTCACAGTTACTGCTATTGAGCAAGGTACCACCTATACTATACCTGTGCATTTGATTTTTCCTCCCTAAATGTAGAACCTTACTTTTTTCACCATTGAATTTCATTTTGTTAGATAGTGCCCAGTGTTCGAGTCTGTCCAGATCCTTCTGTATCTTAAGCCTATCTTCTGGAGTATTGGCTATTCCTGCCAGCTTGGTGTCATCTGCAAATTTGATGAGTTCCCCATCTATCTCCTCATCCAAATCATTAATGAAGATATTGAAGAGCACTGGGCCCAGAACAGAGCCCTGGGGCACTCCACTACACACTTCCTTCCATGTAGATGCGGTTCCATTGAGGACCACACGCTGAGTACGGCCTGTCAGCCAGCTATGAATCCATCTGGTGGTAATGCTATCTAACCCACATTTTTCTATCTTGTCAAGTAGTAGGTTGTGATCTACCTTATCAAATGCCTTACTGAAGTCCAAGTAAATTATATCTACAGCATTCCTCTGGTCCACTAGTTTTGTCACTTGGTCAAAGAATGTAATAAGATTTGTCTGGCACGATCTGTTTTTGACAAACCCGTGTTGACTTTTAGTGATGACTTTGTTTGCATCAAGATGTTCGCTGATTTGTTGTTTGATTATTTTTTCCAGAATCTTCCCAGGTATTGAGGTCAGGCTGATAGGTCTGTAGTTTCCTGGATCTACTTTTTTCCCTTTTTTGAAGATGGGAACTACATCAGCTCTCTTCCAGTCCTCTGGTAGTTCCCCAGTGCTCCAGGATCTTTGAAAAATATACTTCAGTGGTTCTGAGATCACGTCTGCCAGTTCCTTGAGAACCTTGGGGTGTAATCCATCTGGTCCTGGTGATTTGAACTCGTCTAGGCTGGACAGGTGCTCACTTACGATTTTCTTGCCTATCTTAACTTGCATTTCTATTCTGATTTTTATGGCACTGGTTTGGGTAGGTTGGACTGTTTTTTCCCTTTGTGTAAAGACAGATGCAAAAAATGAATTAAATAGTTCTGCTTTCTCCCTATTGCTTGTCACCTTCTTGCCACTTTCCCCCACTAATGGACCAATCATTTCCTTAACTTTTTTCTTGTTTTTTATATGTTGAAAGAAGCATTTTTTGCTATTTTTGACTTTGGTTGCAAGCCTTAGTTCATTTTGAGCCTTAGCTTTCCTTACTTCATCTTTGCAGGCACGGGCTATTTGCTGATATTCTGACTTAGTTATGTGCCCCTCTTTCCAATTCTTATACTTGTCCTTTTTATCTTTCAATTTATCAGAGAGTTCTTTATGCAGCCATGCTGGTTTCTTTTGAGAGCTGTTATTTTTCTTCTTTGTTGGTATTATACTAGACTGGGCCTTTATTATCTCACTTTTCAAAATTTCCCAAGCTTCTTGAGTTGTTTTCCCCTTTAGGATTCTCATCCATGGAATTCTTCCCATGGTCTCTCTAAGTTTATTGAAATTAGCTCTTTTAAAGTCCAAGACTCTAGTTTGGCTGTGTTCTATTGCTTGTGCCTCCAGAATATTGAATTCCAATATTGCATGATCACTTCCCCCCAAGGTTCCTGTGGCTTCGACACCTTCTATCATTTCATCTCTGTTTGTGAGAATTAAATCCAATATGGCTAATCCCCTAGTTCCCTTCTCTACTTTTTGGGAGAGAAAGTTGTCTGCTAGGTTTGACAGGAATCTGTTTGATCTTCCACTTGGTGCAGAGTTTGTCTCCCAGTTGATATCGGGGTAATTAAAGTCCCCCATTACTATTGTGATGTGCTTCTTACATACCTTAGTTAGCTGACTAGCAAAAAGTTCATCTATTTCCTCTGTTTGGTTGGGCGGCCTATAGTATACACCTATGGCAATGTCATTTTTTTCCCCTTTTATATTGACCCAAATGCTTTCAAGTTTACAGTTTTCGTCATTGTTGTGCTCTATTTCTGTAGAGATAAAGTTATTTCTTATATAGAGAGCAACTCCTCCTCCTCTTTTGTTTAGTCTGTTTCTTTTAAATAGTTTAAATCCCTCTAGCTGTGTGTTCCATTTGAAGGTTTCGTCCCACCATGTTTCCGTAATGGCAACAATGTCATATCTGCCTTCATTTACCTGAATGTCTAGTTCACCCTGCTTACTGTTCATACTCTGTGCATTAGTGTATAGACAATGAACTGTTTATCAAGTTATTAGGATGATTTAAGTAGTTGAACAAAGAAGTTGAACAGAAATACAGAAACTGTTCAAAAACAGATTCAAGTTTATTTTGGATCTCGGGCTGTTACCCAGAAATGCATATAATGAATCTGTTTACACTATAAGCCTAAAAGTCACAGCTAATCCATTAATTGAAATGTTTTTAATTTCTTATAATTTGGGCTTTATAAATAATTTGACAACATCAAAACAATTTAGTCAAAAGAAAACTCAAATGTTATCAATAATATCTTAAAACATAGCAAGTTTTCCTTCAGAAACAGAAAATATTACTTCTTTCTCAGATAGAACAAGGCTGGCCCTAACCTCTAACCCCCTCAAGATGCAAGAAACTTCTCTTTTGTGTATGAAGAAACAAAGCAAACCAATATACAGTACTGCCATCTCCATTCAACTATGAAGTATGACCAAAGTACTCTTTTCCATGATTTCACATTCCATCCAATCTGTGATTCAGCCTTTGGGACTGTCTTCTTTTAGAAAAGTGAATGGTGAATCAGTTATCACCTGATTACAAAGCCTTCTTAGCAGAGAAAGTGGGAGATGAATACCCAGGGGGAAGGAGAAAAGACCTGGAAGAATTTGACTAGGAGATAGCAGCCAAAATATTGTACTTGCAAAAGTGGATTGGATTGGCTGGATTTTGAGGTGAACTATACTCTGCAGAAATAATTTAAAAGAACTTTGCATTTTAATCTGATTTGATCTGCTGTTGTTAACTAGAGCCACACAATCAAATTAAGTTAGAACTGCTTAGTAAAAATGTTTAACTTTTCTACTTCCCAGATTAAGAATGACTTTCTGGCATCTATGCAGACAATTGTCTATGTGGTCCTTAAATAAATCATGGGTCTTTGCGACATCAAGGATGTGACTTCATGATGGCACCATAATCATTTGTATCTCCATCATGCACTGAAATTCTATGCCACCTTTAAATGTTGTACCTTTAATGGCCATCTGCTTATCACCGTATCTAAAGCAAACAGAATGCAAGTCACTTAACACAGATGGAAGAGATTTTCCCAGCTCTGCTAAGGAGGAGCTGAATGAATGGGAGGGACTGAGGTGAAACCCAACATCAAAGGCAAAAAGGTTGTCAGCACATTTAACTTCACAGAAACTCTTTGCCTAATAAAAAATGAATGACCTCGTTACTGCAGACACTAACAGTTCCCAGGGGAAATGCTTCAAGGCTGCAGACAGCACTTTTAATATTCACTCTGCAAACAAATGAGGAAGCCTTGAAATTATACCATTGTTGTTCTTGGCAAGCAGTTAACAATGTAGGGTTTTTATTTTTAAGAGATTAAGAATTTTTGCAATTTATCTTTGGGCTATTTTTCTTTAATTCTCAGATTTAGTTCTGTTACCGATCCAATAGAACATGGTGGGCTTTTCCCTAAGGTCTTTTCTAGTAGCCAACTTTATGTTTTTAACTCCTGGCCTCCCAAGTATCTGCCAGAGGTGGGAGGAAGTGCCTGTAAAAGAAGAGTACTATCCACATCCCTGGGTCCAGGCCTGTCTTGCTTTATATTAATCATTGCAGAAGTTCAGCATTATGTGTTTTACCATCACCTAGTGAATTAATAGTGAAGAAAGAAAGAAGAAAATTTGTTCCCCCTTTATAGAATTGCAGAATTTGCAGGAATATCATTGGCCATCTAATCCAAACCATTTGAATCAGGAGCTTCTTTAACATTGCAGACAAATGGCTGCAGGTTGTCCTCAACTTACCACCACAATTAAGCCCAACATTTCTGTTGCTAAGCAAGGTAATTGTTAAGTGAGTTTTATCACTTTTTACAACCTTTCTTGTCACAGTTGTTAAGTGGATCACTGAAGTTAAGTTAGTATAATAAGGTTGTTGAATGATTCTGGCTTCCCCACTGACTTTGCTTGTCAGAAGGTCGCAAAAGAGGATCACATGACCTTGGAACACTGCAACTGTCATGAATTCATATGAGTCAGATGCCAAGCATCTGGATTTTGGTCATGTGACCAAGAGGATGCTGCAACACTCATAGGTGTGAGAAATAGTCATGTCGCTTTTGTCAGTGTCGTAATTTCGAACAGTCACTAAATAAACTGTTGTTAAGTCAAGGACTACCTGTAATTGTATCTGAAGACCTCAATGAAGGCTCTTCATGAGGCAGCCTGCTTCACAAGACAACCTATTCCACCGGTTGACAGCTTTTTTTTTCTTCTCTTTTTTTGGTGCCTGTGAGTCAGTTTTGATTTGTGGCGAGTACCTGGACAAGTCCCAGCAGATTTCTTGGCAAGATTTCAGAAGTGGTTTGCCATTACCTGCTTTTTCCTAGGCTGAGAGAAAGAGACTGGCCCAAGGTCACCCAGCTGAATTCATGCCTAAGGCAGGACTAGAACTCATGGTTTCCAAATTTCTAGCCTGCCTTAACCACTATTGGCCTGAAACGGTAGTCCTTGACTTATGAGCATCCGTAACATCAATTATTCAATGTTAAGAGAGCACTGAAAAGAGTGATTCATGACAGTTAAGATCATTGCAATGTTCTTGTGGTCATGTGATCAAAATTGAAGCATGTGTTTCTGATGACTGCAGCACCCTGGGTCTCGTAATTGACTTTTGCGACTTTCTGATAAGAAAAGTCAGTGGAGGAAGTTGGATTCACTTAATGACCACATGATTTGCTTAATGACTGTAGCAAAAAAGGCCATAAATTTGGGCATCACTCACTTAACAATTGTATCACTTAACAATGTAAGTTCTGGTCCCAATTGTGGTTGTAAATTGACAACTACCTGTAGTTTCATTCCACTGGTCTACCCTCCAGGGTGATGAGGAATAGTCCCACATCTAGATGACAATCTTTAGATATCCGAGGACTGCAACTGTCTCTCTTTTTAATCTTTTTGGATAAATGCACCCAGGTATTTTAAACATTCTTCTAAACTGTCCCTAGATTTAATGTTTTACAAAGAGCAGATAAGATTGATTTGGAAGTACATTGCATGGGTAGTCCTTTATCCCATAAAAATTCTTCTAAAATTGCTTAAGAGTTTGTGTGATTTGAAAGAGATTGGCTAAACCACAGTTTTGAATGGAATTTTCAAAATGAATCCCAAACACAATTTGAGGTGTTGAATGGAATCAGATGCTTTCAAGTGCTTTGGAGAGAATGGTTTGAAGGCATTGGGGAAGGGGTGTCCATAGACTTTCTGGCTTTGCAGAATTTCTGACATGGTTGCATATTTCCTGCTATTGATAGACATAGTTGGGAAGAGGATTGATGCACTCTCTAATAATATTGAGATAAACTGGCTGATGAGCCATTGCAGCAAGACTGCCAGCTAAAAAAATGCAATTGGTCAGCCTGCCAAAAAAGTAGTAGTTGTGGGCATGTTGAAGTTTCTCCATAAAGGCAAGTTTGTTACGGAATTGAACCCTGGACTGATTTAAATTTCTTCATTTGCCCCTGAATTTCAAATTCAAAATAATGTATTGGCTGATTTACATATCCTGTTGTACAGTTTGCATTTTGCTCCATGCTTAGGATGAGTGTTGTCAAGGAGACATTCTTTTGAGAATGCTGGTTTGGATGTGCACTTTGGAAATTTCTCTACTGTTTTTGAAATGCTATTTATTTATAAAATGTGTTATCTACTTTTCTACATTTCCCAAATGGATATATCTGTTCTGACAAATTCAAATATTTTACAATAAAAGCCCTACATTCTTATGTTTTAAAAGCCAATAAAGAAATCTGTATAACTAAAGTGTCTCAGTAGAGATCAGAGAAACAGAAAAACTTTGCAAAATGTTTCAGAACTGATCACTGAGTATTTTTACAGTGCTTTATAATCCCTCCCACTGCAACTATTCCAGAGAGAATATTATCATTCCCATTTGCCAAGATAAGAAAATCCAGGCTTGAAGGTAGTTATCTGGCAATGGATAGCAAGTGTCACAATTTACCCAGAAACCACCTGTCAACCTCCAGCTCAATTATCCAAATAAAAGTCCAGGATTATTTTCATTTCTGAAAAGCTTACTGTTTATTGAATACATGGCCTGGTAAAGGCAAGGAAAAACTAAAGTCCCAAGGCATCAGACCATAGCATATAGCAATGACTTTCCCAGCCAACCCCCCCCCC